>CAJPEV010000684.1:70498-87566 GCA_905338385.1 Darwinula stevensoni | reverse complement strand
CTTGGGGTCGGAAGGCAGGACGCCTGGGAACACTTGGGGTGGGAAGGCAGGACACCTGGGAACACATGGCGGCAAATGGGGACGCCTCGCTCAGATAGGTAGATTTATTATGGATTTAATAGAGACTTTCTACAAGGTTCATTCGTTCCCTAATTTTCACTGGAATCTCTCAACTTAAAAACGTTCATTATATATTGGGAATAGAGAGAAATTTTAAACATTTTCGAAAGTTGTTCGTGCTTCCACTATACTTGGGCCTATGGCAGCAGTGGCCGGCAGTACATCATGGCGCCACATGAACAATGCTTGATTTTCTTATTGTGCTCAAACCTGCAGCTTTGTTGTTTATCGGTGTATAGTCACAAAATCTGTCGAAGTCGCTTACAAGCTATGAATAAGGCCCATCTCTTGCAAATCTGCGACATGATAGCATGATCTAGAAAGGCCTATTGTCGACTACATTGGTATGATATATGATAAACCTGGTCTGGTTAGCCTGGACTTTATTATACAGAAGCCAATCAGCCCCACATAGAGAAGTCAGTGGCACTTCTGCATCGAACACAAAATACTTTAACAAGTAACTCGGAAATATGGTTTTAATACCACAGGAGACATACTTGAAAGCCTATTGTGTTTCAGGTATGGTGTTGTATGGTGACATCCTGCTAAGGAGGGGAGAAAGACCAGATCTGCAATGGCTTTGTCATCAATAATGGTCACGAGCCAATCAAGCTAGCACTGTTAAGAATGTGTTTAGTAAACTGTGAGGAAATTGTTAAGGTGTCTAACTTACCTGTGGCATGATTCAGGTTTATGGTAACATACAAATCTAATTTCAACTTCAGTGATTTTAAGTGATATGTCACACAAATGGATGGATGTCAGCTCAAGTAGATGGAGGTCATTATTTGGCATATTTATAGGCCTAATTTACAGCTCTAACTTGCATAAGCATTGGTCAGATTCTTATTAAGATGCAATTAATGTAATGGTCCCATGAGACCTAAAGGCATCAAGTGTTACATTTGAGAAAACTCAGTGCTCCCACATATTCTCCAGTGGCTGTAGCCCTCTATTTCTTCTTTTCCCACAGAATACTATTTCATTGGGAAGCTCTTCGCCTTCTTCCTTCCAATTATCAATACCAAGCAGTTCCCTTTTTTTTTCTATTTAGTATTCTTAGCTTCTCCATGATTAGGATGTAATATCATGTCATTGGTGGCTTAAGTTGACCTAGGCTTAGGTTGGAAGTGCCATAGATACTCCAATGGCTTTAAGTTTTGGGATTCATTGAAATGCTAATCCTGTGTGATGAGACAACCAAGTTGTTATTGGGTATGATTAGAAGTTTATGGTAAACCTTAACCTGATGAAAAATATAACTTTATCTCACTGTTATCATTTATGAAGTTAGTATTGCTGCCTGTTCTTTTCATGAAGTAGGTTTCAGTTTGCCATCAGTCAAAGTAATCATGCAAAGGAGAAAGACAATGCTGTAAACGGAAGTAGCTTATGCTGGCATTACACAGAGTAAGGCATAGGTACTGTGGACCTTCACTTTAGGCATTATATTAGCTTGATCAAGTTTCTTTCTGAAGGAATGATTGATGTGTCTAAACATTGGATCTCTGCTTGATCAGACCAGAGGTACTGTAACTATTTCATACTTCAGGCTTGTCATGCATTTTTATGAAGAGACTCAAAGGAAGTCATAACCTTATCTGAGTCTCATTGTGCCTTTTAAAGACACAAAGAAGGTTTCAAATGGAGAGGATTTGAGTCCATAGGCCCATGACACTGTATTTTCAGGAATGGCATGTCGTGTGCCATTCTTTCCTGTATAACATTACTTTCCTGGCATATCAGGGTCTGTCTTCCAATCATTTTTTTGCCAGGATATCCACTCAAAGGTGACATGATTCCCTGGAAAATTGTCATGATTTGAGTTTGTACATGTGTACTAGTGTGTCTTTTGAAAGTGCCTTGACTTTTCTTGTCATGGGACTTAGAACATGGGATTGGATCCCAATTATCAGATCTCTTTCTCTTTGTCATGTAATTGACTGATGAAAAACAGTGACAGGGGGCAACTCCAATGAAAAGATTGTATTGCTGACAAGAGTGACGAAGCAACACACTAATGAGTTGCCAAAAATAGGTTTCTTCAAAAATTCAACAGAAAAATGAGCTTGTCATTGATGTATCCAATAGTAATAAATACATGTTGTTTTTTTTATCACTTTCCAATTTCTTATCGAAGTGGCGGGTTCTCCAATAATTGTGGATTCATGAGTCTCATGACAAGTGGTGAGCTAGAGGCTCTTTCAACGGATAGCCTGAAGATGTACATACTAAAACTTCACACCCATTAAAATGAGTCCATAGACTCAAAAGGGAACAATGTGTATGTGGGCCATGTCACCTTGAAGTGGAAGCCTTGGGCTTGGCAAATTCTACAAACTTCTTGATATGACAGCAGTTATTTCATAGTTCAAAAAGTGCAAGTCGGAATGTAATTTCATCATTAAATGCAGGGTACTCAAGCCACAGCCAACATGTGAGGAAATCATCCAGCAATTTACATTAAAGTATTCCAAAACACTTACTCATGAACTCATAATATCCCACCTTTAGATGCCCTGCCCATAGTTATCAATAGTTGGCATGTAAAGGGTATGTAAACTCAACATGAAAGTTCTGTATGCGTTGTAATATGCCAAATGTCAGGATCAAGTTAGCCTAAGCCTATAGAAGTTACTTAGGTCCTGCTGTAAGAGTGAATCCCAATTAATTGTGCACAATATTCTATTTTCTCACTGCCATAGTTGGATTTTATATGAGATCAATGCAAAGTTCAAAGTCTTCAAGGTGTGGTGCAAGGATCACTGAACCTTGTAGAGAGGTGAGGTGTTGAGACCCCCACTCACTTGTAAGTCAGTTGTCCTCTTGTCTGAGCCAGATAAAGCTGTTTATAGCTAGTCTTGCCACATTGCTCATGATACACTTTGATAACGATGAAGTGCCTTGAATGCCATTCCATTTCATGCATTCACTCTTTCAAGTGATATGAATGTAGGTCTAAATTTACAAAAATGAAGAATTGCCCTCATTGCATGTTTGAAGCAGAGACAGACTTAGTAATAAGGAGACATATGTGGAGATACCACAAACACGATCCAGACTTTATCATGAGGTGTTGACATTGTCCATACACCACAAAGTCTCATTCTGGGTATCGAGCACACGTCAGCCGTATTCACAGAGTTCATCCCCCTAAGGATGGTGACTCTATCGATCTTGTCCTTGACAGGATTCCTCCTGACAGTCATGTTTCTGAAGGCATGGAATTGGGAAGAAGGCCCATCCAACAAGGACACCACCATTCCCTTCTTCTCCCACTATCTCAGCTTATGCTGAAGTTGGAGACAATGCATAATGTCTCAAAGACAAGTATTAATATCATTGCCCGTGAATTAGACGAAACCATGACTCAGAGCTTCTTTGAGGCACGTCAGCATGTGGGCAAAATACTGGTGAATGAAGACTGTCCTGCACATGTGACTGCGGGAGTTCTTGGGTACTTGGAACCCCAGTCAATTAAAGCATTGACAACTACATATCTTCGTGAGAAATTTTATGAGGAGCAGTTCAACTTGATTGAGCCTGTTCCCATAAAGCTGGGCAGCAAAGACATTTATGTAGGTGGCTTACTGAAAGAAGTTGACAGCATTGGGTATATAGTTCCATTGCTGAAGAGTTTGTCACAATTGTTGTCCCTTGAAGATGTATATCATCACGTGTTTCACACCAAATCCCCAGTAAATGATGGGATCATGAGGGACTGGTGTGATGGGGCATTTTTTCACAAACATCCTGTGTTTTCTTGTAATCCCAATGCCCTCTCCCTCATCATGAGCTATGATGATATTGAACTAGTAAATCCCATTGGAATGCACACAAAAAAGCATAAGTTGGCAGTGTTTTCATATGAGCTTGCAAACATGCCTCCTAAGTTTCGTTCAAAGCTACTCACAAAGCAGGTATTTGCAGTTGCAAGAACAGCAGATATACGTAGGTTTGGCTTGAACAATCTCCTTGCAGACTTCATTCTGTCCTTGGCACAATTATCAAAAAGCACATCCATTGATGTCAAAGGTTCCCCTCAAAAAGTGGTTGGTGCTCTCCTAGCAGTTCCCTGTGATACTCTTGCATCCAACTTTTTATGGGGATTCAAGGAAGGGGTTGGATTTGCTTCAAAGCCCTGTCGGACATGTGACATTTCACGTGGCGATGTGCAGAAAATTTTTGATGCAAGGCACTTACATTTGAGAACTGATGCTGAACATCACATTGCATGTCAGATGCTTTCCGAGTGTGCAAGTGGCAAGAGCCGTCAACAGGTAAGTGCAAATTATGGTGTGAATGCTAGATCTGCACTCTTGGATGCTCCTCATGTATCTATCAGAATGGCAGTGCATGACCCAATGCATGTTCTACTTCTCGGATGCATACCGTTTGAACTCCACTATCTACTCAAAGACATCATTCTTACACAGCTGATCACTCTGGACTTTTTGAATGAAAGCTTGAATGAGTTTCCATACACCTATCTGGAAATTGAGGACAAACCTGGTCCAATTCATGCAAACTTTGTTTGTGATGGTGGAGTGCTTGGGTTTTCTGCTTCATCAGTTATTACCTTGATTGATGTCCTACCCTTTATCATTGGACCTCATCTTCCTCACATGTATCCGAAGTGGGTGAATTTTTTACGATTGTGTGCCATCACATTCCTGTGCACGACACCCCATGCTACTATCGATACAGTTGCTCAGCTACGACAACTTATTGCAACTCACAACAAGTCCTTCTTGGAACTGTATCCAGGGGTTAAATTGACACCCAAATTCCACTACATGATACACTTTCCTGACCAGCTGCTTTCGTTTGGGCCATTGCGGCACCATTGGTGCATGCGGTGGGAGGCTGCCTATGCTGTTCTCAAGAACAGGAAATGGAAGTGTTACAGGAATATTTTATACAGTGTTCTTAAGCAGCAACAGCTAAGGGCATGTTTTCTGCAATCAGGATCAAAGCTTGGTTCTGACTACACTTGTGCCATTTCTGGTTCCTCAAAATTGACTGAAGCAGAAAAGCAAAGTTTACTCTCATATCTTGAGTCAAAACACATGCTTTCTGATCCAAATGTCATGCCAGTTAGAGGAAAGGAAATCAGAATCGATGGGTTTCGATATCGATCAACTGCAATATTGTGTACATCTCCTCTTCAAGAAGATGAATGTCCCCAGTTTGGTATGATTTTGCAGGTAATCATAGTCTCAGAGAGAGATGTAGTATTCTTATATGAGGATTTGGACATTGTTGATTTCAATATGCAGCTTCATGCATATGAGGTAAAGCCATCTGGGAATCTGAAGTATCTAAGCCAGCAACTTTTGGAAAATCCTTGGCCTCTTCCAGTCAGGAGGCAAGATGGAAGGCTCTATGTTATTCATAGATTTAGTATTACATCCCCAATATATTGAAATTCTTAGGTCCATCTTCCACCCTTGGATTCAGATTTAATTCTTGATGAACAGCAGAATCCATACCTCAGGAAATAATATCTTTATCTATTATAAATATATTATTCTAAATATATTATTTGCATGATGATATGTTTGATAATAGGGATGTTTCAGCATTTAATGATCTGATGGATCAGTGCATGCATCCATCAAGATGAAGGACAGACGTGGTGTGGACAGAGGATCCTGCAAGGAATGTGGAGAGTTAGAATGTGAGGAGTATGAGTTGCCGCCAGATGAAAGTAAAAATGAATGCCACTACTGCTCCTGCTCACCAGTCAAGCATGTGAAAAAAGAAACTGCTCAGGTTTTTCACAGCGATAAAACTTTTCATGACTCCCTTTGGACTGACAAGGTTGTTCTGTCAATGCCACAAGGAAATACTTCTAACGAGAAGGGTAAAAGTGAGTAATTATGCATTCATATTTGCTGGAAAAAGAATTATTCCTGCATAAAAATATCTGGTATTTTCATACCTTAATCAGTCCCACTACAAGCAAATGTGTGTGCTCCCAGTAACCAACCATTTGGATATGAATACTGTGATACAGTAAATGAAGATCCACTCTCATGCCATGAAGCCTCATTGAGCCCCTTTGTAAGTGTTGATCACCAGCACCAGGACCCATCTAGGTGGCAAAGTTCTGCCACAACTCTCCAACCACGTGGCAACAAAGAATCGGTATGTATCTCATCGGTTGAACTCTATATGAAAGGAGAAATGTCATGTTTCTTAAGCAAATATTTCCAGCTTAGTAACAGCTATTGCATTCCATAGGACCAATTGGATGTACCATCTGGTGAAGCTGAAACTATGTCAATGTCAGGATTCAAGGTTTGTTTTTTTGTGTTGCTTATTTCTATCTCAGAATTTGATTGCATGCATATACACATTATTCATATCATGAAGTAAATTCCTTGTTTGAAGCCTATCCCAATCATTCTGTGATTGGGCTGTACTAATATGAACATTTAAACAAAGTGCTGATTCACAATATCTGTTGTTGAAAAATAACTGAAGTTGGTCTTCGTGCTTTTGTATTGGATAGGTCATATGTCAGTGCTTGGCTGCACCTTGTAACTAGGAGCAAGTTGTAACTAGGAGCAAGAATGGTGGCTGATGCGTAGGGGAAAATTTTCTTTTTTCTCTGGCAGCTACTCACTGTGATGGTGCTTGATTTTTAGTATTTATTCAAGACTTCTGTGTAGTAGGTTGAGGTACAGGGCCCCTAAGATGAAAAAATATGATAAAGTGCTGCCTCAATTGAAATAAATTCAAAATGAAACGTAATAATGGAATTTGGTCATCATGTTAAGTTCTCCTTCAGCATAACAGAACTTACTCCCTCACCAATCATCAAACAAAAGCTACCATTCATGACCTTGACTATAAGTTACTAATTAAAGCACCATTTTTATGGTCTTACAACTTATTTGATATTGCCCCTGCTCTCATGTAATTGTCACCCATTGAATGGATTGTTGCAAAATGAGAGAAAGTTGGTGAATTGCCTGAGTAAAAAGGGAAGAAGCAAAATTTCCTATTTATTTTATGCTGATCTAAGAAACTATCATAGGTCTTTTGAGGTGGCCATCATATTTCCTTTGTACAAGCTGGGCATGTTGTTAATTTGCAATTATTGAGTTTTCCTGAACTTTTTACTTTTTAATGCAGATGCAGGGCCTTCTCATTGATAGTGAATATTGCCTTTTGTCCATTTATTGGGCTGTCCAACTGAAATCTTAAGATGAGAGCAAGTCATCCTCATTAGATTTTACACTGCAAGAGCATGCAACCTCTTTATATTGCTCTTCATGCACTATACTATTGACCCTGGTCAATGATAGGTAAATTGAAAAGTCAACTAGATTTGTTCTGGTGTCATAAGTAGTATCTATTGATTGATTTGCTTCTCCTTAAGAGTTTGCTGTCATGAGTAAGTGCAAGTAGACACTTAACAATAAATATGTTTTTGTGCAGTGATCAGTCTGAGATTTTTTAATACTATTGCTATTGGTCCAAAACATTGGAAAGAGAGCAACATGTTAGGATTAAATTTTAAATGTAGCTACCATTAGCTTTAACAACAGCATCTATTCACAATGATAAATTGACAGTACCACAAAATTGGTCAAAATACAGAATTTTGTAGTGAATGGGTATGCTGTAGTTCTACTTGGTTGGTTTGATGATGGTGATGAACATGCAATTCACATAATCCCCCCAACAAGTATTCAGCAATCTATAGGATTGAGATCTAGAGATTGTGTGAGCCACAGTGTTGCAATATGCTGACTTAGGAAGGAGTCCCTGAAGTGCTGTGGAGAACAGAGTGTGCTTCACGATGGAGATTGCCTAGGAGGGAACCTCCTTGGAACCAAAATAACACCAAAATAAATTTCAATGACCTTTTTAATAACAATGCGCATTATTGTTGCTAGTAACCAGTCCCTCTAGTTGTCAAAGAATTTTCTCAAAGCCGCATAAGTATAAGTAAATTCCCTTCTTCCTCATAAGTTTTCTCATGTTCATAATATTGGAGATCCAACATTGATCTATAACTCAATGGCACTGTATTTCCAGCTTTTGGATGATCCACCACTGCCAGAATTCACCAGCACTTTGAAGCAAAAGCTAAGTAAGGGTGAGATACTGGACCATTGGCCCAGGTTCATATCAGAGTGTGGAAACTTCTATGTGAAGTTGGGAATTTCCACAAAAGAGGAGTATTGTATGGTGGGAAAAGAAATGTACAAATCTTATCCCTGCATTGAGTTGGAAGGGCGGCATGAGTGGGTGAGCACTGTCTCTCTTTTTTTATTTTTTCCTTTCTTAGTTTATCCTTCCATGCATCACTGCATTTACTTTTTGCATGCTTCATTCACAGTCATCAGTGTCCAACTTTTCATGGGAGATTTGGAATTGGTCATGAGAAAATCTGAATAATTTTCTTTTTGTGTGAGGATATTGTCACATATCAGGGTTTTAAAATTTCCTGTTCCTATATAATTTGTATTTTTAAAAAACTTCAAATGTAAATGGGACACAATGTGAAACAATTCCAGCAATATAATAACTGAAGTGTCACAATGCAAATGAAAAGGATAGAACTGTTAGGGAGACTTCCTGAAAGAATATGCAATCCCTGCTACTATTAAATTTTTGAGGACTCCATGCTGACTTGGAGTTTTATGTGGCAGATCATACTTATGTGTGAGAATATGAGTTAGTATGACCCTGTCTTATTGACTTAAAAAACTGTTCAAGTAGCATCTGCACTGTGAACTGTGACTTCAGTAAATTGTCTGGATGTCATGACAGAAATAGTACTCATGGAGGTGCACCCCAGTCCCAGATGATTGTTTTGGCACAATTATATATTCTTAGTTTCTTTGATTTTTATTTTTTAATAGTTTGGGAACTACAAATTCATGAAGGTACAATTTTTTAGTTTCCTCTTGTCACAGATCCAGAAAAAAAAGTAAGACATAGAAGAGGAGTTGGAATCATGCCAAACCAAGCCAGAAAAAAGTTTAGAACTGTCATTCAAACTTACAGACTGCAAGAAAATTTTCTTTTTGTGTAATGAAAAAATTAGCAAGTAGATGGAGTTGGATTTGACTGAGGATGGCTGGATTAAGTTGCTGTCTAACTTTTTTTTCATTTTGGATGTAATTTTTTTACTTTCCTGTTCTGATCATATTGTCTCTGATTGTCAGTGTCAATTGTAATTAGTAAAATTTGAACCAGAGAAAAACTTGGGCAATGAAAAAGAATTTTTAATTTCAGAAAAGCCCAAAGTTGAATCCATAAACATAATAAATGATTTCAATGCAATCTTGATACCCCTATGCATTTTTGCATTGAATATATTTTATTTCCTCATGGTAGGAACTGCTTGAGGAATTTTCTCGTTCTATGTACTGGTCATTATGTTCATAGTGCCTCATTAACTGTGGCAATTTTTTTCCAGAGTCATTTCACAAAGTGCTTGTCACGAAAAATCAGAAAAATTCGACTGGAAAAAAAGAAAACAACTCAAGCTCATCATCAGGAAACAGTCTCTGTAAGACCATCTACCTTCACTCAAAGTCTTTTCAATAACCAGTTTGATGACTAAGTCCCATATATTCAGCCAGAGGAGCAGCAGCAAAAGGACACTACTGCAACTCAGAAAGAATCTCCTGGTGAATCCAAGGAGACATCAAAGAGGAAAGCTGCTGAAATGGAACAAGACCCTCAATACCATTCTCTGAGAGGTCCCAAGAAGCTGAATAAGAAGCACGGAGAGAATTCAGTTCATTCCATTTCCTCCTGGTAAGGAAATAACTTCTTATGCTGATAGAGAATTCCTCCTTTATGCGATTATCTCCATCTGCTTAAGATGAACTTGCTATAATTCTCATATAGTGTGATGAGGGCAGATGCCTGTGTGGCAAGGGTGGATATTGCTCATGAAGAGAAATATCAGTTGGAGTTGGTAAAGGAATTGAAGAGAACAAGATATGACATGGGAAAAGTAAAGTTACTTCTCTCCCACACCTTTCATTTGAGATCCCATTTGCTTAGTCATGTGAAAGATGGAAAATACCTGAAGGCAATTATTGATCTGTATCCTTGCTTCAGAGATGGGGAATTTGTAAGTACCTTGATGTTCCTTAACTAAACTCAATTTCAGAGTAGGCATTCTGCATCTCATGTATGGTGGTGGCCTTGTCACTCTGACTTCTTTCAGTAAATAACTGAGTATTTTTCTGAAAGTAAATGGGAAGTTAGCAGATTTACAGGTGCTACAGCTTAAGCATGTTTTGATCTGCATTTCATCCTGATAGCTCCTTCTTGATGTTGGAATGAAAGTTATGCATTATTTCTCAAATGACCCACATACTGGATTTAACAAAATTCAATACTCATAGGCAATCAGAACTACTTAATATCACTTTTCCACGTTAAAGACAGTAGGTGACTACACACTTCAGAAAAATAAGGAATTGGTTTTGTTGCATGTTGTTTATGGAAGCCTAAGAGATTCATGAGAGGAACTTCTCCAGTTTGAACATTTAATGAAATATATAATAATAGTTTTAAAGTTTAAAGTAGGCTTTTTCCACCCAGTTCATCTTGGGAGATTGTATTAAATGACACCTGGAGGAAAGTAGCCCTGTCTACCTAATGAGCTCATGTTACTACATTACACATGAATCTTGGGAATACATCTGCAGGAATATAATATGAAACTTGTGTGATGCTATTCATATTCAGTGTTTCAGTTAGTACTATACATTCATAATAGGGACTATTGTTTTGAAACACCCTGTATATGAGGCTTGAGGGGTAAGGTGCTGATGGATGTGAGAAATGTGTGCACATGAGGATTTGATTCATTTCTGTTAATAATTGCATTAGGAGGAAATTGATTTGAATTTTTATTCCAATATTGCTAGAAGGGGATTTTTCAGCAGTGGATTTTTAAAATGGAATATTTTTAGGTTTTGGTGGGTTTTTCTTGCAAATTTCAGTTTAGTATCTCATTCTTTATATGATATAAGGACACTGTGTAACTGGTGAATTTGTTGTTGCCTATTCCCCTGTGACTTTTTATGGAAAGCATTTTTTTGTCCTGTTCAGTATATAGAAAGCCCCTGCAACATATATGTAAAAGACTAATGTGTTTTATGGGTCATTCCATGTGAATTCAAGCAGAAAGTACCTCATCAGATTTCAATATTAAAACTCTCAGCAATTGCAGTCAATCTAACAGGCCTGTAAAATAATAGTAGGCTCCAATGGAACTGTGATTAGTAAATTATTGTCCCCGAACTTTAGGGAAATATGAAAGAAACTATGTATTTCCTTCCCATAAACCATGCATAATATGGAGGCATGCAACAGCTTGAATTGGAGCTCTTTCATAGGTGAACTATTCACTCTACACATCCTTGCAGTTGCAGTGAGATTTCAGCATCTTCATTGAGTTCAAAAAAGTGAAATTAAGGTGATATTTTGGCTCCCAAACATCCCTATGTGGTGAGAGAAAAGACTAATCTCTTGTAATTTATTTACATTCCTCTTTCTTGTTTGAAGATGATGTTTGACTTTTTGTCCATTCCTTAGAGAAAATTTCTCTTCAAAATTGGAATACCCTTATTTTCTGTCATGTTTGACTGAGTATTTTTATTTTCATCTAGTGGAACACTTTCAGTATCTTGTGTATAAATATTTTTCTTTATGGTTTGTGTATAAAAAAAAAATAAAATAAATTCTTCTTTTGCAAAGAAGAATTCATTTCATTTTGTCAAAAGTTATATATTCCAAGAATTCAAATATTCTTCAAGTGACTCAATATAGTTGTGATGTATCACTTGAAAGGAATTTCAGAGCTATATGCAATCATTTAGGACCTGCCTGGTATGCTGGTTACCTTGGATTGCACATGCTACTCACCAATCAATGCTCAACCACAATTCCAATTTTCATTTTCCAATATCAAACTGAAATTTTCTCTATGCAAAACGAGTAATTTGCTTCATCTTCGCACAAGAAAGAGGAGTGCATCTTATTGTAATGAGGTCTTTTTCCTTGCCAAATAAGGATATTGGGGGTCAAAATTGCCTTCATTTCACTTATTTGAACTCAGTGATGATGCTGATATCTCATTCAAATTCCAAGGATGTCAAGAGTCAATCTAGGAAAGAGCCAGTTATCTAGGAAAGTTCATGCCATTGCACACCTTCTTACAGTGAATGGTTCCTGAGATGGAAATATTGTCATCCATGGGATTTTTTCGTTTTCCCCAAAGTTTGGGGGGCAATGTTTAGCTAACCACAGGTCCAATGAAGCTGATCCTTTTATTTAGAGGCTTTGTTTGATCGACTGCAATCAGTGAAGTATTTTAAAGCAAAATTTGTGATGGTTGAGCACCATTATATGTATTAATTAGCTTCATTCTTAATATTGGTGGAGTTCATTTGGAATGATCTTTATGCAGGCTACCCCATTTTGGAAATTGTCCTTTTTTTCATAAAAAGTGAATTAAATGCATTCCTGCTGGTTATGCACAGTAAATATTTTAGATACTTGTGGCACTTGCATGTGGTCATTTATTTTCCACTATATAATTTAATCTATGAGAGTCATTACTGCTTTCCAGTTTTTCCATGAGATGCAACTACTCTTTGGAGTTAGTGCTATGGACCAGGCCAAAAGAAACATGGAGCAACTGTTTCATTTTCTGTGCACAGAATACACAGCTGCAAAAGACAGTGTAAGGACTGTTTCTGAGAAGAATTGATTTGATTGTGTATATCACTCCCAATCTTACATTGCTTCTGTTGTTAGGTTGAAGATATGGCACATGCTGCTGTAAAATTCCAGAAGTCAGTTTCAGGGAGACAGGGTCATTTGCAACTCCTCACTGTGGTTTCAGTGAGTCATCTTTATTTGCCTCATACAACAAATACCAATGGTACTTAAGTACTAATTTATGTGAAGCAAAAGAGGACAGCTCAATATAGTTTTTGCCAGAATTTCATGTGTTTGTTAAAGAAATTTCCTGACTCAATTCAGGAAAATTAGAATTCCAGTTTCCAAAAATATGAAATTTTGACTCAGATTGAATTCAAACTCATGTCTTTTTATTTACAAGCTGGTTTGTCTGTATTCTTATAATTTTCCTTCTTATGCCATTCAGAATGTGGAAGACTACAAGCAGGCCCTCGAGACATTTGCAGGAGAGTCACCGAGGATGGTTCTCCTTCTTGATGGAGGTGTTGGACAAATTACCATCGTTGGTGATACACTGAAAGTGGCTCTGCCACAAAAATCAAGAAATGATGTTCGTGTCGCCTTCCTGTTACTCTTAGCAATTTACTTTTCATTGGAGTTAAAATACCCCAAAAAGTATGCTGCCATGTTCTGTTTGTTGGAGCGTTATGTTTTGCATGTTAAAACTGGTATGACCTTGCCTGGGCGTGCAAGTCTCCTGAATCAAAAATTAAGAAACTTCTTTCTTGCTGAAAAGGTAATTTGCTGAGGCCAAGAGATTCATGTTGTGGTTGAAGGGCAGAAAGAAAATGTGGTTAATCTCCAATAATTGTTTGTTCTATGAGCACTAAACCAGCTTAATTTTTCTCAGTTTCTTAAGACTGCTCTTCTTCACAAAAAAAATGGATTTAGAACATTCACTCTGTGTGGAGGCGGAGGAAATAAGCTTTTTGAAGATACACTTCTGTTTCTTTCAGCCCTTCAAATGACACTTCATGCTAGGCCAGAAAATCTTGATTTTTTTTATTCCAATATGACCTCAATTTTTCTGAGTACTCTGTACTTATTCAGAATACTCTTAGTTGTTATTGCTGAATCTGGCATCCAACCTAGAAAGGGATCCTTTTCAATCCTTGTTTTTTTGTTGAATTTTTCATTGTTGTTGATACACTGAAAGTGGCTCTGCCACAAAAGTAAAAAAATGATGTTCGTGTCACCTTGTTACTCTTGGCCAGAAAATCTTGTTTTTTTTTTGTTCCAATATGACCTCAATTTTTCTGAGTACTCAGTACTTATTCAGAGTACTCTTAATTGTTATTGCTGAATTTGGCATCCAGCCTAGAAAGGGATCCTTTTCAATCCTTGTTTTTTTTTGTTGAATTTGATTATTTTTCTTTTAAATAAACATTTTCTTCCAATCATGCTGTATTTCTTTCTATTTCCGTCCCATCTTTGATGGGACATTTAAAAAGAGCACATCGAAGGAGCACCTGAGGTGTTCCAAAAGTGTTGCGCTGGGAACGCCTCCAGGAACGCATTGTTAGATGGAACACTTCAATTGAATTTGGCCTTGGGAACATTAGGAAACGTATTACAGAACACCTCAGAGATCATCACCTGGAACACCTGACGTGTTCCAAAAGTGTTGCGTTAAACGCGTTCTGGATGGTGTTTTTTCAGGTGTTCCGAATCGAAAAATTTTTTACAGTGTACGGGGTGACCAATAACGCGGTTTAGGTATTCAGTGATGTGTATCTCAGCATTAGTCGTATGACCTTTAATTTTGTTGGATCAATTAGACCCATAGATTCAACATCATCACCTATAGGGATAATGGTACTGGACATCATATCGGCTGAAATAGGCGCTAATACAATAAGTGTTTAATGTCCAGGATTTCCCTCATTGTTGGCATCTAATCTCAGCAGCCAATGCGTGGTGTCCCTTAAAGGTGATCATTTTGGGCCCAGAATTCTTCCCCCAATGGGATAAGGAATTGCTTTACCAAGACTCAAGGTCGTACGAGCCTTAGATGCTGAAATACACGCATCCCTTCAGCTAAACCGATTCATCGGTCAGGGGGTCGACATGTGGGTGTATAGACGAGAGACCTCTTCGCGTGATTATCGGGGATGTAGATGGCGACCTGGTGGTCGAGGGGGAGTGGGCTCCCGCCCAGTCGCACCTCCCTTCGATACTCGGGGTCTTCCCTCCTCACCTCCAAGTTTTCCCTTCCCCATACTGGGAACACGAGGAGGAAGCTGGCCCACGCCCTCCATCTGCCTCCCATCGCCTGTTTCGCACACACCATTGAGTTTTGTGACACACTGCGTGAGAGAGAAAAAGTGAGAAGAAAAAGCAAGCACGAAGGAAAAAATTTGTTGGCACGTGGGCGAAATTCTGTATTATCGGGTGAAAAATCCAGAAGTTTCTTTACATGCGCTTATGTGTAGACGCAGGAGTAATAAGCATAAGGAGATTATTTGCATTACGTCCAGCAGATTTCCTCGCCTCATTTGAAAAAGAGAGAGTGAAAAGTGCGCAAGTGCACTTTTCTCTCCCTCGGTTGCTGTGATGGACATCCGTGTGGGAGTCGAAATGCAAGTTTGCAAAGTTTGCCAATCTATCCTCAGCATAGTAATTTGCTTACAACTACTGGATGAGTCTGACAAGGGAAGGTGGACCCTCAGATGGATCTTCCGTGTTTTTCAGGCCTCCTTTCTGCATGTAATTGGGGAGAGCCTCATTAGGATTCGGAAGGGGCGTCTTCGACAGGGTTCTCGGGTTTCTTCGCGTCAATCCGTGAGAAGAATCCCCCCTTCTCAAACACATACCTTTTCAAATATTCCCGCTAGCACTTTTCTGAGTAAATAGTGACGTCATCGCCTCGCCAGAAGTGTCGCTGCTCGCCGTCCCGATCGGTCCGAATACTTGTACCACGATCACACGGTTCTGCATTTTTCGGGATCGCGAAAACCGTAATCATGATGTCACGTTTATGTTTGCCTATGATCCATCCGAGATGACATCACAATTGCAGATCTCCTTCGGAGGCATCCATCATCGGGATAATAAGGAGAGGGACGGCCGAGGAAGATGGATCGCATTACATCTCCAGGCTTCTCATAATGTGAGGCCGTCGATTTTCTTCCAAATCGTGACTCCGTGTGTGGATTTTTTCAGCCCCACTCCGATCGGGAGTGTCGAAATCCGGTTCTTTGGAAAGAAAACTGCGTTACCTCGCTCAGGTTCCTTGTCGAGCTTATCTCGGTTCATTTTCAACGACTGCCCCAAGGCGAAAGAAGGGGTGGGGCGCATGGGATCGTCCATTTCCGATGGGAAGGGCTCAACAGGATCTCATCTTTATAATGGCATTGTAATAGACGAGAAAAAAGGGGACCTTAGGTCTGCGCGGAGGAGGTTTTAATGAAGGAATTTCATCCCTATTGAAGCCGGGCTTGATTGGATCTGGTAGATACACCGGGGGGGCTCGAAAGCCAGATGAAGGCAGATGGACTTCGGGTGGGAGATTGCGATTCGGCTGGTTTTGTGGCTTCCTGTGCCATTGCTGAGGGCGGTCGCGGGGGAGGGCTTTTATTCATGATCGGATCCGGGAATTCAGACATGGACTTGCGTGGGGTCTGATGGGAACACAGCGGTCAGCCTCAGTTATTATCGCCTCCGTGCTTTCATCGGATCCGCCTCTCAGACGGCATCGATGTCGAGACGAAACTGATTCAAACTGACGGCAGAATGCCGTCGTGACAGCAAGGAAGTATTTATGGTGCGATGTAGTAAATAAATTATAATAATTGAATAAGAAAGTAGCGGTGCGTTCTTTGCATCCGTATCAATCGTGCGCAAATAAAGACACAGAGATTCCATTTCTAAATCAGGCGACGGTAATAGGAATACCAATCACGATGTTGATTCATTTGGTCGCAGACAAGAGAGTGTAAATTATAGCTCCTTACATGATCTACCCTTGGATCCTCCCACACAAATATAAGGCAAGGCGAGGGAAATGAAGATGGGGAGTAAATATACAAGCACGAGGTTACTGCACGTCCTCACCCTGCATGTTTATCGAACTAATTTTAAACCGAATAACCAGGAAGAAAAAGTTAGAGCAGAGATTATCGATTGCCAGACCCCCCTCCCGCTTCCCTGTCACAATCTTAGGGGGGGGGGGGGGGGGGGGGGGGGGGAACAA
>CAJPEV010000684.1:0-70484 GCA_905338385.1 Darwinula stevensoni | reverse complement strand
CATTTGTGGGGGGGGGGGGGGGGGGGGGGAGGGAAGCGAAATCCTCACAGAAGTAACTTTTTTTTCCTGGTCCGAATTAAGCCGCCGTGACTCAAGCTCGTGCCGTCAGTGGTGAGGTCAGTGATGCATAAGAAAATAATAAAACATTGATCCACGTCGCTGATAGAAGGGAGTCCTCTTTCTGGTGGAAGTCATCCGTGTGACACTCAGGTGATCTGTCTTTTGGCAGACTCCTTCGAGTTCTGCCAAGGACTTCCCTCAAAACAGATTTACTGGATATGCTTCTCTCTTAATGTTTTTTTTCCCCCTTTTTTTTGAGGGGGGGGGGGGGTCCTCTTCGTTCTAGAGAGACATATAGATGAGGCCATTTGCGTCACTGGGCTCCGACGCATCCATGAGGCGAATATAAGCTATGAATATATAATGTTGCTGGAGTGTCCATCTCGATCCGACATGCCCTCGAGCCTCCGATGGACATCACTTTCTTAAATTGAAAAATTGAAGAAAAAAAAGCAATTTCATGGATATTGCGGCCAATTTTTGCGTTTCTTGGGCGATCGATTGTCATTTCCTCATTCTTCCCAGCGAATTGAAAACGTTTTCGATTAGGTTTTTTCCTTCCTTGGAACGATGAGATCGATGTCGTTTCGATCGTTAACCCATAACACGGACTCGTTACCATTCAGACATCGAGGTAATTCCTTTCGAAAGCGCATCAAAGCGGTTAATTGCTTAAAAAATCGAGTTTCGTTTAAATTATTTGGCAAATTACCGAAGGTTATCTTGTTCTTGAGCAGGTCATACCCGCTATGCATTTACGACGATACCTTCTACGAAGAAATGATTTCACCATCGAGACAGCTCGATCTGGATGAAATTCACGCAATCCACAGCGACCCGTCTCGAGCGACCGAGCGGACGCGATCGCGATGCGATAGAATGAATGAGTGAGGGACTCACGCACATCCGCCTCCCAGCACTTGACTGACAGAGACACGTGGCTTGGTCCGGAAGCGTTCCTCTTCTCTCGACCGCCACAGACCGAGACGCACACGGAGGGTCTTCCTTGTGCGAGGCTCATCGCGGCGCATGCGCTTTTCCATGCCCATATTCCTAGAATATGGTACTTTTTTTTCTTCCGCCGTGGATTGGGCCGGTGACGACGAATTAGTGAGTTCTAGACAGATCTTTTCAGTGCAGAGGTAATTTTATGCTTTTCGCCTAGTCCTTTATAATATTTTTTTTTTTACCATGACAACCAGCTCGCCTTCTCCCAGACCCTTATTGAGTCTCCTCCATCATAAAATAAATTGATGACTGGGTTCATTAGATAAGCGTAGCTTTTTGAAGCATGTAGGAAAATGAAATGAAAGACTGAATGAATGAGTGTTTCAGCAGGAGTTTTCGTGGAATCGTTCTAATTCCAATTCTGGGAATTTTCCACAGGAACCATTTCGTTTAAATTCCACTAAAAAAAAAAGACAAATGGCAGGGAGGATAAGTCCCAGGGTCTTCAGCGAGTTCTTGTTTTCCTGTGACCACTATGGGAGTACAAAGTGAGGCCGTCGTCTTTAGATCGAACCTTAATAGATCTCGAATTGAAGTGAAAAGAGGGGCTCAAAGGGATGTTCCATTTTTAATTGCGCTCAGCGTAGAAAAATCCTTTTTTTCTTGAAATGAAGAAGACTTTTGAGGGCAACTTCAAATTCGCAATCAAAACTGATTCAACTTCGCAATTAAAATTTCACAGAATTGTGCAGCACAGAGATTTCAGACATTATCTGGCGATTTCGGCTATACTGCCTTCCGGGGTAAGTCTCATGAATGATAACTTTTCATGCAGGAAATATCCAATATGCAGTCTGTTCAATCTTCGATTTTCTAATTACAATTTTATTTTATTTACCTTGCTTTGTTCCATGAGACATATACTGTACATCAGATAAAGAAGTCGTAAACTGTTTCCTGATAACAAAGCCGCAGAAGATGTTTCAAATTGAACCCATGTGTATGAGTTGTTCCTGAGAGAAGCAGCCAAGATTTTTCACTGGAATGAGTCAGGCGTAAACGAAGAGGGAAGGGCAGGAGCAATAAATCCCCGTCTCGTGGAGAACAGGGCGGGAACACACCTGCGAAAGGGACTGGAGAGCATGCCCTGGAGGTGTCGCTGCTGTCCTTGTGGGTGTGTGTGTGTGTGTGTGTGTGTGTCGTTAGCATGTTGCACTCCATACTGCAGCTTGTTGTTATGAAAGGAAGACAGTGAAAGGAATGGGTCGTCCGATAATTTAGGTGTCGCTGCTGTCCTTGTGGGTGTGTGTGTGTGTGTGTGTGTGTGTGTGTGGTGGGGGGGGGGGGGTGGTCAGATCCTCTCGACAGCCCACCGCTGACTGTACGCTCATTTAACTGTCTCTGAGCCCAGCTGATTATTTTTACAATTCACTTGGAACCCAATCTGAAGGGTTTATACTGGATTTTCCAATTGGGGTTGTCAATTCTCCCGGTTCGGCAGAGAGACACCCAATTTCATCACCAGTTCGCAAAGGATGCTAGAAGACTGGGACTCTCCTGGTCTCACTCGGTGAGACAACAAAAAAGCCGTGAAACAGAAAGCCCAGTCTGTCAGCGAATCCTGAAGCCTCGCACTCGTTCAAGTCTAAAAAAAGTTACGTTGTATAGGGCGATGGCTACCACATCTCACGAGGGCTCATAAAATGAGGACAGTCGGGGAGGAGGTAATCCGGTAAAAACCCTTCGATTGCAGAGTAGTTAGGTTTCCTCCCAGCCCAGAAAAGGGTAGGAACTATTCGAGTAGATCGCATCGGGCTTGGATTGAGTTCAACTCGGCGGAGAGGGAAATGGGAGAACTCACTCATTTTCACAAGTGCAGGGAATAGGAGGCAAAAGTGGGTGGGACTGGGAGCATTTCCCCTCCAATTTTTTTTTATTACTCTGCTTCCTGGCAGGAAAATACCCCGTATCTGACAGCTGGAAATATCTTTCTTACTTTCACTCATTCACTTACAATCCATTCGACAGTTCAGTAATAACAGGTTGAAGCTCAATAATGTCACTGGGACTCATCATGCAGAGAATATTTTTGAGAGACGGAAGTCAAGTCCATTTTTTTTACATTTTCCGCTCTCTAATTTGATTCTGAACTCTCAAATGACGTCGTCAGTCGGAAAAATTCATCGATCATTGATACAAGCAGAGTGGAAAGTAGAACAAATCCTGTCGTCATTTAATTTCAGATTTAAGTAATTATCGGACGACCCATTCCTTTCACTGTCTTCCTTTCATAACAACAAGCTGCAGTATGGAGTGCAACATGCTAACGACACACAGTGCAATAACGGCATACAATTCTCCCATCAGTCTGGCTGAACCACAGAGTTGCGTTACAGAGCGACATCTATCGACGTTCGTGAAAGACAGAAGTTTTTCATCAGGAGAGGCAGATGTCTGTAGCTTCTAGTATTGCTATATGTCGGCCAAATCACGTGCACATTTTTTGGCAACTTCTTCAAGAATTTCGACGAGCCCATGATGTTCTCATTGTTCCCCGGCTTCTAGGCGATTCCTCTCATAGATTTATGACGAAGTGAAGATGTTATGAGGATGTGCTGAGAAAAATAGTCTTTATTTCATTTCCAATTGGGACACAAAAATTCAGAAAGATAGGACAGAATCACGTGGCGCGAGGTGCTGAGATATATGGATACATATATTATAAAATCGAAAGATCGTAGCGTAAAAATAATGATAGACAATACACACGAGTGATGACTCCTGAGATGGTGTTGTGTCATGGAAAGAACAATATATAGAAAATAATATCACCCGAATCCGTCAGACATCGTCGCTTCGCTCGCTCGCTCGACTAGAATATCACAGGGGGGATCGGATCAAAAAGATATGGACCAATACTTATAGAAAGACAATAGAATTGAGCACCAGTATGCCTCGGTGGAATCCCACAAAATCATTACCGGAAATAACCGAGATGAGAGAAAGACGCTTAGAAAGCAGTTTAGAACGCAACATAGAATTTCAGCATTCGATTTCGACTTCTAACTACTTATGGCTTTAAGGTCTAGACGTGTGGGATTAGTGCTTGACGACGAATTCGTCGGCATGGCAGGCGCAGGAGGCAGGGAGGCGGAAGCTCTCGATGGCGAAGGGGAAGTAATGGTCATAGGGATCGTAGACGAGGAATCGGTGGTAGATGGACTTCTGCAGGCACTTGGTGGAGTAGCAGTCGGGGATGAGGGGGCAGGGGGAGCCGGCCGAGGTGCAGGTCTCGAGGCGGACGCTCTGCGTGAATTCGTCGTAGTCCACCTTCACGTTGTTCACGATGATTCTCCATTTGCCGTCCGTGTTCTTGGCGCGGAGGGGGCGGGCGTAGACTGTCTCAGAGGGGCAGATGTAGGTCTCTTCCTCCAACTTCTGGAGACGGTCCACGGAGTTGGCCGTACTCAAGTCGGCAACGTCTGCGTACAGTTCCAGGAACCCGTACTTGTGCTGGGAGATGGCATACTTGATGTCGTACCTGGAATGACGTCAATTAATGAATCACCCGTGTGGAAAACGAAAGGTAAAAAGTTAAAATGGTCGTGACAAAAAAAACCGTCAAGATTGATCTATAAAAGAATTGTGAAGTTTACTGTGCACAGCTCCAGGGAATACGAAACTCCCTTCAATATGTTTATTTGTCAGCACTTCCTTTTATTTAACTTGAGTTTTTCGAACAGAAAAACCTCTTTGAATTTATATTAAACTACTTCTTCAAATAGCTCCTCAATTTCGTTTCTGAGATTTTCCGATGTGAGGAGGGGGAAAACTTACTCGGGGTATTCCTTATCCTTAAGGCAGTAGTTGGTCTCATTGTTGGCGCAGGCGGGAACCGCATCGTATCCATGAGGCTGGGGCTTGTAACCATAGCTGGGTTTGGGGCTGTAGCTCGGCTCTGGATGGTAGCCATAGGAAGGCTGGGGGTAACTGGGCTCTGGGTGGTAACTGTAGGTAGAGGGCTGGTAGTAACTGGGACGGTCGGCCGCCACTACGGCTACGACGGCAGTCATCTGTCACGAAAGGAAAGGGAAGTTATTGAGGCAGGGAATAAGGTCTGTCTGCTGAATCCAGGGGAAGCATAATAATTATTCGTGGTCATTATTAACATGCAAACGAATTATAGTTTAATGCATTTCCATTTTGATGTGAGAAGACGTTCACGGCGTACCTATGGCAAACTAAAACGATAATGTTTACTCGGTGGATTAATAATTCCATTAAGTGAGATATGCGACGTGGAATTTTCACATTTATGAAACATCGTAACGATGGAAGAGAAGTTGAAACTCACGAGAAGCAGAAGCGCCATGTTTCGAGTGATTCCTTCAGAGACAGAGGGGGAGATAGGGGGTTGGAGCACAGAGGAGATCGAAGGAGAGAAACCTAAGGACTGAATGTCCACGCTCGGCTGACCCCTGCATTTATACCGCGGGACCCATCCCCCCGTACGCGGTCAGCACCATCTAGCAAGCCGCATTCCAACTACTCGACGTGAATGGAGGGGGCCTCACGATTCCTGGTGTTAAACCTCGAAATCATAATACTCCTTTCTTTCCAGCTTGCCCTCGCAAAGATTCGTTCTACCATTCATTTGCCATCTTCATTTCCTAGTAGTGCTATTCAACTATTTGAAATATCGGATATTTCAGGGCCGCAAAAGAAGAGTTTTTTGAGACCTTCATGCGTCCATGAAGCCATGAAGGTCTTCATGCCACGGTCGATACGTTGGGTTTCGTCCTTTCTTCGCATTTTCATATCCAGGCTATTATATATACATTCTGGTGATTCAAATCTACGCTTTTAGTTAGCCCTTCAGTCATTCTTTCAAACTCGTGTTTCCTCTAGGATCCCAGCAAAGTAAATAAGAGGAAATTGCAATGTGGTATACTTAAATAATTGCAGTTTTAAATTGTATCTTCAGCTTTCATTTCCTGATTTTTAGTTTTTATTTGGACATTTTTGCGGGGAAAATGAAATGAAATTTATTTGAACCGAATTCTGCTACGGATCGTCAGAAACATAATTTCTTGTCATCGACGTATTAGAAAGCACTCCCGTATAACAAACGAGTCCCCCTTTGACGTTTGGACAGAGTTGGCTCATTTCAGGTCTTGAAGGCTGATCCATCACGTACGGTATGCATGTGGTGGCAATAGAGGCAATAGTCCAGATCGAGCGATGGAGATAAAAAGGTGGTCACGACCAGAGTCTTCATAAATATCACGGCGTCATCCATCCCGAGAGCCGCTTCATTATTACATGGCAGTGGCATGAGGGATATTCACCGTGACGTAATAGAATCGATCGGCTCTTGTAACGCCCGGTCACGATCGGGGAGACCCTGTTTACATAATGACCGCACCGAGAGGTTTTGCAATTGAGACCGTAAATTCATGAAGCCGAGCGTCGTATTGTCAGAATTCTACGCGAGCCTGCGTACTACCGCGTAAATAATTGTTATTTCTGGGATCCCCTGCCCGGTAGGAGGTCACGAGGAATGCATAATGAGTCGTTTAGGTGTGCCTCTCTTTGTCAAACTCTCTGGGTTTTGCAATCTTCTATTCGTGGCCTTGAATATCCATGCTTCTGCCACGCCCCTTTCCTCCTTTCATTATGTGCCTTCGTCTCCTTTGACTCCGTTGTTTATCACTGTTGCATATAGCAATCGACTAATAATGATGTTGAGATAAGAATCGAAAATCAATACGCTGCCAAATTGTTCGCCCCTTATCTAAAATGATGAAATCGCTCTAGGACGCTTTAAGTTATGATTGGATAGATAAGGAACGAAGAATTAAAATGAAAAATGAAAGACTGTATATTAGGGACCTTCCACAGATGAAAATAATGCAAATTTTATACCTCCGAGAAATTAACAATGGACAATGCGAAAAAGAATGAAATCGAAAGTGAGAATAAATTTTCGACCAACTGTTGACAAGCCGAGCACTGCATTCTCCTCGGGTAGACGGTCGGATAAAGCCATGAATATACGAGGCAATCTCATTCTTTGCGTCACCAGTTGACTTATGTGTGGATTAGCGAATCGGATCACGTTTGGGTCTGGATATCCGTTCCTGTCCCGGGGCTGAAAGGCCGTTAATGGGAGATACGAAAGACCTTGGGGGAGTGTGAGGGCATTCGTCTTCCAGGAGAAATCGGGTTGTGCATTCCGTCCGGTCGCTCGTTCTGGAGGCAAGGACGATGTTAGGGACGGGGTGGGGAACGCCCTCTCATTTGCATGTTTCTGGTTCACCTCATGATTCAAGGTACTATTTTTCTTCTTACCTTCTGTTTCAGGATTTCCGCACTGCTTTTCTTCATAGTTTGATGCCATCTGAGAACACAGATGGAATTCGGTTTCCTCATGACCAGCTATCTAATTGCGAATTTCTATGGAAGTTTCACCTCATTCGACGAACGTTATTTACGGGAACACTTCTTGGTTTGTATTCTTCGAAATTCTGAATTTCCTTTTTTATCATTCTTCGTCTAGAGTATGTTTCTGTAGAGGCTGTTCGTAAGTGTGGTTCGTCGTGCGTGGTATATTGAATCATAATTACCTCAGAAAAATCGCATTACTTAACACCATTTGCATAATTTTCAGTTAGGCTATTTATCACATGGTAATAGGCCACACAAAAGATTAATAGATTTTCCTCAGTAGATCCTTGAGTTTTTCGTTTTGAAGGTGCGTGAAAGAAACTTTATAGACGCTCCTGAATCGAGTTTTTCGTCTCCCCCCCGCTCTTGACTTGTTTCCCTTCTGTGTGAGCAGTTAGGCGACTTGACAATGACATTGACACCATGCACGAGCAACTATGACAGCAGTCGCCGAAAGTGACAGAGATTCGCACTGACGCTTGGCGTGGCACTCGACTCGAAATGACAGCAGCGTGATCAGTGGAATGACTGTGCTCGGGCCTCCTGTCAATCAGTTGAGCGATCTTTATCTCAGCGTGTCGTGGTGGAACGACCTCCGATGCGGTGGGCCTGAATTCATGTCTAAGTAAAAAGTGTGAGAGCGGGGACCTTCCTCGAATTCATGGTGGTTTTGGTTGGTTCAGTTGAGAGAATTTTGGTGGTTGAGGGAACTTCATTCGAAAGATTGATTTGTCTGGAAGAAATGGTGCATACAATTGGAGCTATTTTCAAGTTCAACCAGGACGGAGTTGACAAAGTCGAGGCAAACCTGGTCATCTCTGTGTTCCAATTTTCTTTCTGCGGTGTGAACTTGAATGCACGGTAACGTTGTCCTTTCGGGGATTTCTCAAGCTCGTTGGAGCTCCACAAGTTCTTGCAGCAGATTTTCTACGGAATTTCTGTGGGTTCTGCTTACTGCTGAACGGGTCCGAATAGGTACATTCGAGACCTTCACTCAGTCTCGCTGGATGTCGCTCGTGTGCAATCTTTGCAAAAATGTGCGCAATCTTACAAGGTTTGTCGTGTATAAAAGCATGAGGAATCTACTCGAGACTTAAGGACCTGGACCTGCTAATAGAGAAATTAGACGGCAGGGAGCTGATCCGATCGGGCTTCGGCCTCGAGACCGTGTCATCGGCAGTTGATGGATCAGGAGAAACCCTAATCTGTCTGAAGCGTGTTAGGGCGGAGGGAGGGAGGGAGGGAAGAAGGAATTGTTGGGGGGGGGGGGGGGGGGGGGGGGGGGGGGGTCTCGGTCTCTCCCCCTGCGAGAGGGCTGGCACCCGGTGTCGAAACGGAGAGGCAACCAGCAATTAGTGGCACGAGGCGAGGGCGGATCGGTCAAAATGGTTTTTTCGTCTCGCGCTTGGGCCCCAATATATCATATGGTTGAGGTCAGATTTTGCATTCCGGATGCTGCTCGTTCATGTAAATTGTGCCCTCCGAAATAAATAATTGTTAAAGAGTAATTAATAAATCTACTTTTATCTCGAACATTAGTCAAGAACGGGATAGAGCCCTGAAGCAGTAGGCTCGCTCTCCCACCTGCTCTCGATCGAACTTGCATTTCGACGGTGCCGAATGCACTGGATGGNCCCCCCCCCCCCCCCCCCCTTCGCATGCCGCCTCTCGCGATCGACGCGAAAATGCATCTAGTCCCCCTTTTCTTTCGCGGTGATCGGATTCTCTTTCGATCGATGGTCGACGGATCGTTTAGTGTGAAATTCCAGGGGAGACGCGATGGAATTCCTGGAAATTTTGCGTTCGCTCGCTCGGCGGAAGGAAGCTACCTGGTGACCCGTGACGACAGTGGACCCCGGTGGACCCCGATGACCACGGTGACCCCCATCCCTTTCTGTCTCGCTCAAATATTCACGACTCCATCGATATTCGCCGCACGACTCCCGTGGAACCGTAAAGTTCGTCGATTTAATCGAGGCGATCGGATGCATACACATCTGCATGCATTCGTGCAGACGGCGAGGGAGAACGAAGGTCGAAACGAACCGTGGATCGAGGGCATCGCGACGAATCACGAGACCGAAGCGACGGAAGCGACGGAAGCGACGATCCGTGCGAGAAATCGCATCGCGAAGTCGATCCGCCGTCCTTCCGTGCACGATGGGCCGCCGATCCCCCGGTCGTCCCACCGCGCCAGGAACGCGTCCGCAACGAGCGCTCCGCGAACTCATCGACCGAAAATAGTTTTGCATCTGGACGAGGGTGAAAACGGACGTGCGGATCGGAAGCACGGGTGGAAGGATTCCCGCGCCTTCGTATCGGCCTCGGGGCCGTGGCGCGTCTCGGGGAAGACGAGGCGAGACGTCGCCCGATCCGATCGCGACGGCGGCGGTCGTCGTCTTCGCCACGGGTATCGCGGGGATGCATGCCGACGTTTCCACCTTTCGTCCTCGGACTCGCGTGAGGTGTACGCGCGCACGAACGAAGACCGGAACGGGGAAAGAAAAGTCGAGTTCGGGAAAGGGAGGGGGACGCGCGTCACGAACCGGTTCGTCGCGTCCCGACGATCGGTTTCCCTCGGATACCGGAGCCGCGACGGGAGACGAGGACTCAACGGTCCGACCGCAGAGGGCACCACGCGAAGAGAACGGACGAGAGAGACGGCTCGGGCGCATTCGGGCGCGGCGACAGACGTCGTATCCGACTCCGTTTCGTCCGGATCGAATACCGACCGGATCCGTCGGAGACGGTGAATCCCGAGGCCTCCGTTTCGGCCGCCCGGTACGAGACTCCGATTTTGGAGCGCTCGCCGTCGCCCGAACGCACCCGTCGATCTCCTACCGCGAGCCGCCGCGACAGTTACCGGTTGGTATTCGGCGTCGGCATGTCGAAGGAGACGAGTTCCATCGCAGCACCCCTCGGTCGCGCCGCGGAGGTCGTCGTCACGAAGAGTGACGTCGGAAGCGGCAGACGCGTCCCGAGGCGGTGAAGAAACGGACGAAAGAGGGTGGAAATCGGTGGAAATCCTCCTCGGCCTCCGGAGCGGTTCCGACCGACGAGGAGGCGTTTCTCCCCGAGACCGGTTCCGATTTTTCTCTTCCACCTCCCCGCGATAACGAGAAGAGGCCGCGCGACGAGGATTCCACGGACCGATCTACTTTTGCCTCCGACGTGGATGTCTCCCGTCGTCTCCTCTTCGCATCTGCGTCGTCGCCCCGAGTTCGCCGTTCCGCAGCCTTCGTCGGGCGATCGTCACGGATGTCGCCGTCGCGCTCGGTCGAAACATCGATCGTTCCATCGCCAAATCGTCGCTACGACCATTCTGACAGAAATCGCATCCGTCGGATCGCGAACGCACAGAGAGCTCCGGGGCGAATTTTGGGTACGAAAAACGCTCTTTCGTTCCCGTCTCCTTACTGGCTTCTAGCTTCCTAGCTTCTCGGACCGATTCGAAGACGAGGTGAAGGCTCGGTCCGCCGAGACGACGACAGTGGCGACGGGATCCAAACGCGTCCGAGCGAGCTAAGTACGAGTCAGTATCTACAAGGCAGGACCGATGAACACCTTCGGCACGGAATCATGCCCATGGGCCTTAGCTCCTGGAATCCTAGGAGCAGATGACGTCGAGAAAACAACCGATTTCACTGGTCTCTCCGGCCCCTGTCATTTTCCTTTCCACTAATGGAGATAGATTTCTCGTCTAATCACGTGGAAAGTGAAACGGTATGATGCGATACGACGTCTTTCACTCGCCGCGCCGCGTCTCCCCGTAAAACAGAGAAGATATTTTTGCGAAATACAGTTTCTCTCGTTAGCTGTTCACGGAGATGTTGCAAGGGGTGAGAGAAATACAGAAAGAATAGGAGAATGAAGAGACGGAGCGAAGGAGAAAGGTGAAGGAAGGGGAAGCATGGAGATGGGGGGGGGGGGGGGGGGGGGGAGGGGGAGGGCGGGCGTCTCGGTCTCTCCCCCTGCGAGAGGGCTGGCACCCGGTGTCGAAACGGAGAGGCAACCAGCAATTAGTGGCACGAGGCGAGGGCGGATCGGTCAAAATGGTTTTTTCGTCTCGCGCTTGGGCCCCAATATATCATATGGTTGAGGTCAGATTTTGCATTCCGGATGCTGCTCGTTCATGTAAATTGTGCCCTCCGAAATAAATAATTGTTAAAGAGTAATTAATAAATCTACTTTTATCTCGAACATTAGTCAAGAACGGGATAGAGCCCTGAAGCAGTAGGCTCGCTCTCCCACCTGCTCTCGATCGAACTTGCATTTCGACGGTGCCGAATGCACTGGATGGATTCAAATGTAATGAATTCGTTCTCACAGCGGTCTTCCATGGCAATGACGAGCATATATAACTGGATCCTCATAATAGTCCATTACACATTTAAATATATAAATAAATGAATAAAATTAAAATAAAGGTACGTCTATTTATTGCATGTTGTCTATCATGTTCGTTTCGACCGATATCAGTGTCCTGATGATTTCATCGACAAAGGGTACTCGTCATGGACCATCGTTTCCCGGAGAATTTCCACTGATGTTCAGATAATAGCTGAATTGCTCATAGGAGCCCTCAATCCGATAGATCTCATTAACATGAATTTTTTCTGCGCCTCACCTCGATCGCATCGGATTCAATCTGCTCCAAAATGCTACCACTGGTAGGGATGCGAGGGAAAAGGCAGATACGTGGCCTGTTGATGACAGTTTCAGCGCGCAATATATCGGTGACAGATACAGTCAGTCCGACAGACAGATACAGACTGGGAGCTCTTCGATCGGAAATTCGCTGCTGTTGTCAAGGTCGCTTGTGTCTTGTCTAAGTAGGAATTTGACATTTTTAGTGAGACGGCAGTTTATTCTGCGCCGCGCACGGTGCACTTTCAGCGCAAGAAACGAGGAAGACCAGAAATTAGTTCAGCGTAAGTCATTAACCTGAAACTAACCTTTCGCCGAGGTTCGGACACCTGACGACTTCAGTTCTCTCCTTCTGAGTCATCTCATACATTGTTTGTTAGGTTAAAGGGATTTCAGTCTCGTGCCAGGACTCGAATCGCATCAAAGTACTTCGGTTTTATTTGGTTATTCTTGTTGCTGTGTCATTTGAGAGAGCCACGATAGAGTCGAGAATTTCTCGGACTCGACATCCTCAATGATCTGATTGCGTTATGGAATTAATGATTTAAGTTATTGACTCCGTCGTTCTTCCTCTGCCGATCATTTGAGTTCATCGATCCGTCCTTGCAAACAGGATTCCTTGAAATTCTTTCGATTCAAGATCTATGAAATTCGAAAGCAAGTTAATGCCATCATGCAACTCGGGAGCCTGCGAATCCATTCATCTCCGCGGGCAGGTGATGTTCATATCGACTTGCTTCGTTTTCTCGTGTTATTTAATCAAAAAGAGCACTTCAACGTGTCTGAGAGTGAAAAAGAAGTATACATGTATTCTGGGCTCCGTCGAGGCTCCAGTTTCGCTCGTAAGCGTTATGGTACATTTTGGCGCAGTAGATTCAAGATTGCAATTGGGGCAAGGCCATCCACATGGCCACCCACATGGTCACCCACAGGGCCATCCACAATCGCTGTTCAAGGATGTTTTCCTCTCGTCGATTTTATGCAGTGGTGCAGCTTCTCTGTCATCCGGCTTGGGCATTGTCTGACGTGTTCCTGGTAAGGATACAATTGAATGATATTCATGTAGATGCTGGGTGGGGAACGGTGGAGTAAATTAACGAAGTTATTTATGGGATATTAACACGGTTGCCGTTTTGATCCAACTACGATTCGTTGCAGTTGCACAACCGTGGAGCGATCCTCGTCCCGACATTCAATAAATTCCTAGTCCGAGGTCGCACCCGTTCCCTCTAAATGACGAGGGGGAGTCGCATTGGAGGAAAATGCGTTCTAAACCACGCATATATCAAAGGAGATCGCAGCGACTTCATCGATAGAAGCTCTCGCAGGAAACATTTTCCGCTGCACAGAGAGGCACGCCAAAGATGATGGATGCTAATGGAGGCCTGCAGTCTATCGATTACGGCCTCCATCGGCACAGTTGCATGGGCTGTCTCGGGGATCCATCGGTCTCACTACGAAAAAAGCGAGAAGTTCATGCTTCTAATTCGTTTTCATTGAGAGTGATTGTTTGCATTCCCTATACCAGGAAGTTTATATCCGAGAGAGATGATAAACAGGAAGGCATAAAATGAAGAAATTTTCTAACCTTGAGGACATCCGCAGAGTAGGGAAACTGCGATTTTCCGGCCAGTCTCGATCGTTTTGATGAGTGACGTCACTGGGATACATGCTTTACGCAGCTGATTCATTGATGGCACGTGTCCTGCGTTTTCTCTCCAAGGTCTGCAGCTCTCTGGGAAACTGACAACTGACTCTGTCGAAAGAACGTCGGGATTCCCCCGGTGTCCCGAAAGAGATTAGCGACTGCCCGCATGACCTTTGCGATTGCCATTCGACGTTGTCATTTGCACGACTAGTCTGCTGTTACCTCACGAGATCGTAAAATGCGTGTTCGCTCGTGGATCTATTGGAATGGAAGTGAGCTGGTTCGTAATGGAATGCTGATTCGAAGATGCTCTCCAATCACGAAATTTTGCTGTTGTTGGCTCTAAATGGTGCGTGGAATTACAACGAGGAATGCGTAAGGTGTAACGGTATAACGTATTGAGCTGTTTGATTCTTGCACCTGCAGGAATAATTCGGGAAGTAATTCAGGTTCAACAGCAATCAATTGTCACCTTTTTATCATTTATTTACCGGAGACTTTAATTTTCAGTGGTAATGATTCATAATTGAGTTTGGCCCGATATCATCATGCCACCCGCGAAACTCCCACCGAGGAAACGTGCACAGACCCAAATAAGGCATGAATTGAATGAGGTCCCTGTGTTGCACCACAATATGCATGCGAGGAGAAAATGAGATTCGGAACGGCGTGAAAATGAGAGCGTGGGTGAATCGGGGGGACAAAATGAGATGCAAGAAGACCAACACCTGAAAGAGAGGGAGGGAAAAACACGTTTCGAAAGGGGTTAAAAGGAAAGATCAGGAACCTTGACCTCGGCGATGGCCCCGTGACGTAACCCGAGCTCCCGGTCCTGTCACCGAAACCCTCCGTGACGGATTGCACCCCTCGTGCCTCCCCGCCTTTTACTGTCTCTCTCGATTTGACCCTCCCTTCGTTTGCTCAACCCTTCTCCAAGGTCGGAACCTTTCCTTCCTTTGGGAACGCTTTTTTCCCTTGGGATACTCTGATCCGTACGGTCGGGGTAGATAAATGACGTTCGGAGGGTTTGGCAGATTCCCAGACCCTCGACGTGCCGCCAAATTCTCCGAGGCTATCTTTCACGTGAAAGCAAGCGGCTCAACGTGAGATATTTTCATGCTTGCTTTTACGCTGGTGGCTCAGAAAGTGGCCCCTCTGATGGAATTCCCTATCGATTTTCCTGCTGCTATTTCTAGGGTCTACAGAGGCGTCACCTTAGCGTTTTTTTGCTCTCAATCTTCTGTTTCTAAGTTTTCCAAGTGTTTTTATAAAAAAAAAGAGGTTTATATTTAGCTTGAGAGTTTTTATCGGTTCTCACGTCGTCGAACCCCCTAAACCCCAAGCAAAGTGGATCCAACCCATCGTCTGCCAAAAATCGATCATTTTCACACTCCCGCGGCCAAGTGGCGCAAAACTCTGAGATTGTACATAAACGGACGCATTCCGGTACCATTTGGTTCCGAGACTCGCTGTAGGAAATGAAAGTGCCTTTTACTTCAGCCGGCTGCCTTCTGAGGGAAGATCGGTTTCTGTCGTCCGTCCAAAACGCTTTTGTCTTTCGAAGCTTCTACTTTGCGACTTTGAGTTCTTAATCGAGCTTGCCTACCTGCACGGAACGTGGAACTTGCTCGTGATGCGATGTATCGTTCCTCAAGGATCTCAACGTGAGCTGAGGATGAGGCTTTATTCGTGCTCGAAGGGTTACGGGGTCGAGAAGCCTTTGTCTTTGAAGGGAGTTTTCGCTTGAAATTTCACAGCCCTTTCTTGCAAAAGGCCGACATTGGGAAAGGCAGTAACAAACAATTGCACCTGACTTACCGACTTGATTGTTTCTCCTTCTCCAATCAATCGCCCGAGCCGTCGGTCGTGCTCGGTCCGAATGGGACGCACGTGTAAAGGGTGGGGCGTAATAGACCAAGTGGCGGCTCGTGATTTATTGCATATCACGAGCCGCCGGCGATTAGACCCCCCCTCTTCAGGAAAGAGGAACAAAATATGATGGGAATTTTAGACACACCGAGACTAAATGATGTCTCGGGAACATATCTGTTCCCGAGATACGTTCCCGTTTCTATAGAAACGCCATCAATATTCTGTTAGACCCCCATTTCCTAATACAGTAGACGCCGATTATTGTGATCACTGGTTATTGTTATCAGCCGGATATTGTGATTAAAGTTCGAAAACCAAATCCAATATTTAATGTACATTTTCCTCCGGTTTATGTTATCACCTGCCGCCGGATATTGTTATAATGGCATACGCTGACCATTTTTCTATCATTATCAGGCAAATTGTATGGCATTCGGGGAAGGAAAAGGGTTGAGATATCGAGATATCTCTCTCCGTGGCTGAGAAGGACTTTTTCTCTCGACTATGAAGAGAGATCTGTAATTGGCTTTGAACATTTCCACTCGCTTAACATGTGCACAACACTCATTCATTTGGGTACTTTAGCCGGACAGTAGGTCATGTTCACAGTGCAGCAGTTTTTGGCCTGCAGTGTACCCCATGGCTCAAAAAAGAGTCACATTCATGAGAATGTGACCCTTCTGAAACGTTACGACGGGTTCCCAGAGTTTAGTCAAAGAGAAGCTATTGCTAAGATTGGCATCTCTCAGCCAGAACAATCCTTGACGGCGCTCCGAAGGTCTCTAGCGCGGTGGTACAACAGAAGATTATCATTTATTCCACAATTTGGAGACGAAAATTGAGGGTATCATAACTGCGACCTCCATGCAGGGACATTGGAGGACTACGTCCTCCAATAAAATAAAATTGGTTGAGTAAAAACCTGCATTTTTGAGTGTTTGCCGCCTATTGTTATCAGCCACTTAATGTTATCAAATTCCCTTGCACCAACGTGATCACAATAAGCGGCGTCTACTCTGTTATGCTCCACCCTGTAAAACAATCCTAAACGCTTGCAAGGCAAGTTTGATGTTCCTACGTACATCTTCCGGCACGCTTTCTGAGCGCCCAAGTTCCGGGCGGAAGTCGATTAGAAGCTCACCGATTGGACAAGATGATGCAACTAGTCATGGTTAGTTTCATAGTACATGTGGTTTCGGCAAGGACTTCATGAAAGAATGGGCCGAAGGATGACCACATCTGGCCTCAAACGTACAAATAGCACGAAGAGGCTCGCGGACATTAACCACGAAACCAAGTTTATTCTCAATAAGTAACGCATTAACGTATTCGAGCTCCTTCTCATCTCCCTTCTTTCGCTGCCTTCAACGCGTGGAATATTCCGTCGTTTTCTGCCTGAACTTAAAAATTGTTAGATGACCAAAAGTCGTACTCCTTTTAGATTTTCAATGGCACCATGTGTCACATCACCTAAATTTTCTAAATCTTGTATTTTCTCATTTGATGTTAGAAAGTGAGTTCCGAGAACTTCTTTTCGTTTTATTCTCGCTTGACATGCGAAGCAAAGCGGCACTAATTCTATCCACCCGACTCATTCAGTTTTTTTTTTCCCGATCGGCGGTGACCTTTCACCAATCCTCGTTCGTAGTTTTAGTTATATCGAAATATATAGCTATAACGAAAAAATTTCACAATATCAGATCTTTTGTTACCTTGGTGCGAATGCTTCGAGGCACCGAAATTAATAGCAGACTTCTGGACCCACCATCATTCATTTCACTTTTTTTCATTTCATTTCACAAAGTCTGCGTGGAAGTTGCGATGCGAAAACGGTCTGTTATCTCACGAGAGAATCAAAGGCAACCAAGAACGAAGACTCATTTTTCATCAAGTGTTATCGGGAGTAGATCAAGGCTTCTCCTTCATCATCCCTCGTTTGTCTTCCATTAACCCCGCCATTAAGAATGATGATTAATTTTCCTCGACCATAGAAAATAGAGGGCTGCGCAACCTGCGGTCATCCCGGCGGATGTCATTCGTCTGTCCAATTTGCGCCTTCCGCTGTTTATGTATATATATAACTTTAGTATATATCGAGTATAATATTTATTTAAAAAATAACCCCTGCAAATTTTGCTGAGTTCTAGTGAAATGTATGGAATTTTCACCGGAAGGCCGTTTTGTTCCGAGTTGCATCAACATCATCTTACCAGAAGGTAACCATTGTTGGCTTCTTTGCGACCTTGGAACCCCCAACCGTGGGAAAGTCGTGCTGGAGGAGAGAGAAAATGGTCTTGACCAACTTCTTCAAGAGCAGCCTTTGCAGTCCCACCAAGAGCGCCTTCGAGCTCGCCAAGGACGCAACGGCGACCACATTCCGATATTTCCCGTGAATCAGCGATAACTATAGAATCTCCCCGGAGCGAAATTTCGTGATCCAAGGTAAAAGAGAAATGGGAAAAAAATTGCTTGCCACCCTGCAGTATCTGTATGGACCCTCCAGAAGATAAATCACCAGAAGGATACTGTTGCAAACGAAATGCGAAAGAGCGAATGGCGAAATTGACCATCGGGCTGAATGTCTCATTATGCCCCAAGGACGCTGACGACGGCATATATGGATCCTTGTGCATGCATAATGGTCCGCCGCGACAAGTGTATCATTTTTCCAATACCGTTTCTACACGAACCTACCCCGGAGGGATCTTCGTTATCTTCGTTACATCACGGACCTCATCTGAATGAGAATCGCTCCGTGATTGTTTATTTTCTTTCTCCCTTATTCATCCTGCCTCGTGTGAACGTGTTTCACCTGGCAGATGACTTCACATCGTTATGAAAGTCATGAAAAATTCTTTCTTTTTTAATAACGGCTCAATAGGGTGGCTGTATGGGGGTCAGGATGCATTTTTTCCCCCCGTCGTCGTTTCATCATTGTGGTTAAACAGCGTTGATGGATATGCACGGGGCCTTTCTCAATAGGACTCCTCCCCAGCCGCGTAATGACCCCCATAAAGGCGACCTTGATCCGTCGAAAATTGGGCAAGAATTTCATTATCCCGTTCCCCTCGTGCTGACTTTGGTCGGATAAATTCTCTCATTATTCCTTCCCCTCATCATTCTCCGGCCTACTGCAGTGCGAAGGCGCATTTCGACATTTCTGTTGAAATTTCGCTTTCGAGAAGCATGGTAATTTGGATATTATCATTTTCATAATTACTCGTGTCTCGGCCCAGAGACAAAAATTAATTAAAGATTTCAAATTATATTCCCAATAATGAATCGATTTCAGTCCTACGTAAGATGTGCAAGAAGTGCAGTAGCATTCGTGGGTGAATTAGGAGGAAATTCAAAAAATAAAATAAAATGAAAGGGATGGGTTTAAAATATGGGAGTATCATTTCGCCGGTATCTTTGTGGGAAGCAATCAAGGAAAAATTCACGAGGTGTAGCGGTCATTCGAGCGTGACGATTTCATTCAGAAATGGATTTCGAAATGAGCCGTGCCACGCTATGGCCTCGGTCGTATAGTCTCTCTCTCTCTCTATTGGTAATGAAGTGTCGTTTTCAGTCATGCAGACTTTGAAAGATCGGCCTCGAACTCCATTGGTGGCCTTTCGTAATCTGCACATTCGCTGCGGGCGCTCCCCATCTGCCTGTCTCTGAAAACGCAGCCGAGAAGGGGTACTTGATAATTTTCGGTATCATTGTGAGTATTAAGCTTACTTCAGAACTTTCCACTGAGTTCATCGAAGTCATTAGAAATAAAGTTTGTATTTATGCTTTATAATAACCACCGATCGACTATGTGCCTGTCTGTGGAGCACATAAGTTCGCAATGCTCTAAGCCGTCATGCTAAACCCATGGAACCTGGAACCCGTGTTCCAAGAATCCTAAGTCTCAATTGACTCGATTTGGCAAGCACTTTCTCGCCTGAACCCCGGAAGAAGTCCATCGAAATGAAATGGAACGAGCCGAGGGACCGACCCAGACGCACGAGACAAGGTCGGTGCGTGTCTAATGTCCGTCAGATGACGAAGCAGGATCTCGGACAGGAAATCCCTTTCAGCTCGCCTTAGACAAGGTTTGTCTGCGCCGCCATATAGATAAGACATTAGCTTTGGGGAGGTGATGAAGTAATGATCCCCTTCGACCAGACACTACTAAATTCCCTCACCCCTGTGGTGACGCAATTCGGTCGGAGAACTACTCACGGGAGACTGAATTCGTAAATGCCTGCTAGGATTCAAATTTTCGATTTAAAGAACTCAGAGCGGATATGCAGTATAAGAGAATACGAATTGCGTTTCAAGAAATGTTTGCCCCTCGTGTATCCTATTCGGATATTCTTGTTCGATTTCAATCGACTCTTCTGTCGATTTCCGTCGCCTCGAGCGACTCTTTCCGCTTTTTATTCGTGGTTCGATTATTTATAGGCTCGGCTCCGTCGTTGCAAACACGTCAGTGACGCTTTCAATTCTTTCGACGTTCACGAAAGAAGTAGCATGACGTCTTCACAACGTGGAGAATGCATGCTGCTTGCGTTGCCAAGGGCGCTCACGCCAAACCATCTTGGGTGGCAGTGGAATTTTGCCACCCAGGGATCCCTTTCGTCCCTTTCCTTCCTGCTGCGTTCTTTGTGAGAGGAGACGGTTGTTCGAGGCCCTTTGCCAAGAAACTGAAATGAATGAATGTGCCAAGCACTTCGAGCATTCGTCGGCATTAGAAAGTTTTCTGGTGTAGGAAATGAAACACTATTGCAAGAGAAAAATTTATTAGAAGATTTTCAAATATTTCTTCCAGACCATCTTGCTTATAAAACTCTGAAAGACATCCTCACCGAGAAAGTTTTCACTATAAGTCGAATTGCAAGGGAAATTTGCTGGGGAAACTCTCAGGCGTGAACGATCATGCCTGAAATTCGGCCTGCATGTACATAAGACTGTCTCTGCGACTGACTCTGTTATTGTCTCTGCGACTTCTTGGTTCTCAAGTATCTCCGAGGATATATCGTTTGGATAGATTTTTTTTAAATAGCCTTTTTTGACGATCCAGAGAGGTATCAGAAGATCGAGGAAAGATGAAGAGCCTTAAGCATTCAGTCCCTCCACTTCGAATCGCAATTTCTCCTTTGGGAAATTGAGTCAAAGTCATTTTATCGTTCCATCTCGGTTCCATTTCTCGACTCATTGATGATGCCGACGGTATGGGAATAGAACTCGCCTTTCACAAAGCTGAAAACAAGCACCTGAAGGCGGATTGTAAAGTTTCATCGACTGACTCACGAGTACCGACGATCGTCGTGACTACTGCCCTCAGAGGATTCGGAGAAATCGTGTTATTGCACTCGTTCTTTCAAGCGAGGTAGGCGAAATACCTCATGGTCGAACGTGGATTTCTGCGTTGTGTCCTTTGAACGTTATAGAGAGAAGCTCGATTTTCCGTTCATACAGGTCGTTTCAAAGAAGGACATGTTTCAAATTTTACGCTGAGAGACTCAGAAGCAAAACAATTGTTAGGTTTAGAATTCACCTTTAAAAAATGCCGAGCATTGCATGATTATTGCGTGCCATTCTCCAACTGTTGTCCTGCATGGTCGTGGTTGATGCTTGAGTAGGCTTATATCTTCGTCTTGTCCTGTTAGACTGGGAACGCACGCTCATTGTCGAAAGATGTGAGAAGCTGGAGAAATGCGGCGTTTGCACGCACATGGGTAGCCTTGGCTCGATTGAAGTCATGGATCCAATCCTTTTTCCTGAGGTTTTCAGGGCGGTGAATTACTGATGGGAACTCCATAAGCAAGCTTCAGAACTCCATTCAACTTCTGTAAGTTCAGGGAGCTATAGAATCCGATAGGGGAATTGGGATTCTCGAAAAACTTGCCAGTTGTTCCCTTCTGTGCCTGAAAGGCGCCGTTCTCTAAGGTCTAACTCCCTCCCTGCCGTATCATTGTCCAATCCCTATTGTCTTCCTCCATTTTCAGAAGTACTCGTACATCCCATGGACTCAAATACTGAAGGCATTTCCCCAGCGGGTCCTGTTTTCTCTCGGTACTTCGAGGGTAATATTGGCATACGAAAAGTACTCGGGGGAAATGGAACTTTGCTGGAATGAAAACAGTGAAATTACGGAATGAACTTGTGAGAAGTGAAGTGATACCTCGAAATGGTGAGACATATCTTCGATGAAATTCAGTACTTATCTTTCGCAACAACTTTATTAGAACTCAAATTTCCAACTTACCGCTCTGGACATAAACACGAGTAAGGTTTACATAGTAGTAAAGCAAATTGCACAAAAAAGCAAGGAATTGTCTGATCAGCTTTAAAATCCTACTTCTAACTGTATGCCTACTGAATTATTCGTCGTTCTAGTAATTTTCTGTGCTCTGCCTATACCTTGTGCTAATCTATGCAACCGAAAATGCCTTTATTTTTTTGCTCCCGGTTGTCTCTGCATTAGTCTGAGGCTACATGAGCTTCATCACTTGGCCTTAGAATTCGCTCAGGAAAAGCACGTGGGCTCCTCATCCTACGGCACGGAGGAATGAGATGGATGGGCACACCCATTGTTCCCCCTCCAACGAGCAAATATTTCCATACCATCGTTAGAATGATCGCCGTATTCTAAGGAGACGTTGGCCAGCAGGGGACACGAACCCTTCTGGAAAGGAACGCTCAGTTGAAGCAAGGCCAGATCGGACTGCTGATTGTCTTGGCACGTCTTCGTGGTAGTCCTCATGCATGCGATACTTCTTGATCCGACGGGACTGACGAGTGCTTTCCGAAACGGACTCATGATTTTGTAGATATCGCTCAGCCTACTTTCGGTGAATGTCGACAATTTTATTTCCCAGAAAGAGGAATACTTGATCGAGTTCATTTTTTCATTGAAAAAAAAAAACAATACTTCCAGATGGGAAAGAAATGTCACAAATTTCAAGAAAAACAGATTATGCAAAAAAAGTGTATCTGAGGAAATGAAATCAATTGTAAGAAAAGGAAAACTCGTACAGAAACAGACTTCAAATGAAAGTACTAGTACTAGTATTTAAAAAAAAACACAGCATACGTGTATTCGAGAAGTTGTGCAGAAGTTGTATTAGGCTAACTCTATAAAGCAGGCACTGCATCCTCCCTCAGACGAGAAACCTTTTGTTCGGAATTAGCACGGGAGAGACCCAACGCATCTCCTAACCTCCAATCTCAAACCTAATTGATGCCATTCTTCTTGATGCCTCTTGCCATTCTTGTGAAGATCTTTCTCCGGTCGTAATACTTTTTCGCTGGATCAGCGTCTCTCAACCAGCCTCTGGAATAGCGGGGAACTGCACGGACCCCCTTCATCGTATAAATCTCGTAAATTTGTAAGCTACTACAATTAGGGTCAGAAATCGCAAGACAATGCCTCGTATTTTAAAACTGAAAGGTACGCTCTGAAGCCTAAAATTCCTTGAATAGGGAGAGGAACGTTTTCATCGCAGGCCATCATGCACGATATGAAATGAACATTTATAGAAATATGGCGATACTTCGCTGGAGTCTTCCATTCAGTATTATCAACGAATCGGTTGGGGTCATGACGAAAGGAAAAATGAAGTCCTTTTTTTGCGATTTCTTACTTGGCTTTTTCAAGGATCACTTCGATGAATTTCTAGTCCAGGCTTCTTAGAACGTGAGGGAATAATAATTGGAGCGGTGAAATTTCCCATTCGAAAATATGATATGCTATCCCGATGTGGCTATATTGCCTCGTCCAAACGCCACGAGTTCGTCCCATGCTGGGATTCATTCTTCCCATACATTACGTATGTCCTTGGTGTAACGAGTCATCGCATGTAAATGAGGCCTATTTGTCTTCCTCGCTGCTCCGTGGTCTGTACTCAGAGGTCAGTGGTGATGCTCTCAATTTGTCGGAGGAGATAAACTACATTGTTTTTTTTTATCGCATTAATGTCTGCTGGAGCGCGAGAGCACTTCATCTCTCGTTTTGTGCCGATTTTTGGACGAAATATTTTTTCTACGGTCTGGAGAAAGTTTTTGATCACGGTGTATCACCTGTCATGAAACTTTCAAACTTTCGGATCATCGACGAAAAAGATGGAGAAGCTGAGATCACTCAGAGGAGAATGGAAAGTTCGATGCTAGGATGCTAGGAACAGAAAAGGCAAAAATATTGATTTAATCAGAAAAGAAGCACGAACCCAATACATGGAATCGGGGAATGACCGATGTAAAAATTAATTACTGAATGGCAACCGAGAAAAGGAACATGTTCAGGGAGGAAAAAAAGAAGAAAAATGTAATCATGAAATGAGAAGTTTTGAAGGGGAATCGAATGGATTGGAGCAGCTTGGGATGAAATCGGGTGAGGAAGCCTTTGTCCAGGTGTCAAGCTTTTTTCTTCTCAAAATCCAGGCAAAATTTCTGAAGCGAGGTAATTTTCTTTCCATCACGGATTGCTTTATTTTTATCTTTTTAAGGAAGTGTCTCATCGATTGGCAACTTGCTCTTTCAGGGAAAAGTGGAAGTAGTTTGGTTTCCCTAATGTTGCGAGTGTGCAGATGATAAGAATTCGTTGTAATTGTGGTGAGGAAGTGACACATAAGCGTGAAGACATCGATACATTTACGTGCAGGAAACTCCTCATAGAATAGATTCCACGCCTGCCAGTTCCGCTGAAGGAAACTTCGAGGAGACGCATGTCATCAATTACCATTATTCCAAACTATTTTTCTCCCCAGTTCTTACGGAATCCAACCTTGCTTCGATTTGCTGTAACCTTGAGCCTCGCTCAAGAATTTCGGGGAGGAATTTCAGGGAGAATTTCGCGTGAGCCTTGAAGTAAGAATGTCCCTGACAAAGTCGCACTTGTATTCACAATGCATCTGATAGGACTGCTTCAGCACCATTCCCTTAGGTGGGAACGCCTTTATAGACAATGTAATCTCATAAATTAACCAAATATATAATAAATATAACATTATCAGCTATAAATTATTATTCTTAACTTGTATGCGTGAGTGAAGTAATGGAGGAAAAAAGGTGTAGGCTGTAGGATGTATTCTTCAAGGATGCAACAAATATATAGACTATACAGGGTGTTTCAAAAGTCCGGACTCAGGCAGATTTCCTAATTTACCTTTATTTCATTAAATATTCAAATTGCATGCCATGAACTTGCATACACATATCAATCCTGGCACATAATCCCCTCTGAATATTTCTTAGTATTTCTGTACTAATTTTGGTGTACTCATTCATTGAGAAATTTAATTAATTCAAAATACCCATGAGTACGGACTTTTGAAACACCCTGTATATACATATTCACAAATAGTCAATGAGGAAACAGCCTGCAAAACCTTCATCAGTTAGTTGAGTATTAATCCTTGACCAAGGTAACGCACTACGAAAAAAAAATTATTTTCAAAATACTTGCGTTTTTAAAAAAATTGAGTTGCCGGTTCTATTAACATCAAACGGATACACCTATGTAACCTTGCAGTCATTAATATTTGCATACCAACAATAAGCTTTTTTTCAGAAAAAATCTCAACTATTTAGTGTGCATAAACAACATAAATATGAGTTATGGGTCAAAACGACCTCTTCCTTGACCAATGAAGGAATGAAGAAACGCAAGAGAGGAAACAGTATTTGACGAGAAAACTCTCGGTTTTTCTGGCGTGAGACATTTGCGCGCGGTGATATCGTGAGAACATACCTTTGTTTTCCGAGAAGTTCGCCCATACGGTTTTTCTTTGTCTCTAAGTCTAGTCTTCGCGGATGGAACCGAAGATCGGGGGTCCAAGGAGAGACGTGAGGAAATGAGTAATGATAGGAGACCGGAATTCGTGATGGGTGAACGTGAGGGACGGAGAGCCCGAAACTCCACTCGGAGGGGACCTTGTTGCTGCTTCATTATTGCTTCATTGGGGAAGATCGGACCGAAGCTTCACATAAAATTAGGAAACATGAAAAATGAGACCCATGGTAAAGGGATTGAAATGTTTCCCATCGACTTTCGTTCCTGCTACAAGTTGTTACGCACTTCATATTCTCAGGATGATCCATAGGTGTTGCATAATGTTTCTTACTCCTTTCTGCCACCCCATCGTAGGAGGGGTACGGAGGATTGTGCAACGCCCGTCGTTTTGAAAGAGGCGGGAAGCATTTTTCATCTAGTGCCTAGCAATGGGAACGTACGAACTCGCTGAGAAACGGTAACTCGAAAATATTCATGACGTTGTGAAAATGTCATATGAAATATATATGCAAACTGAGAATTTAAAAATTTCGGAATATAGTAAATTGTCACATAATTAGGAAATGGCATCCATAAAGAGAAATGAAAATAAAGTGAAATCCTTTCGTTTTAACTCTTTCAAACCCGAATTATGTTTTAGGCATAGAGAAAATTATTCCATTCAGTTTTTTTTTTAATTCAACGAGGCAAATGAAGCTAGTACAATCTTAAAATCTAATATATATATATATAAATAAATCCTTCCACGGCACCTGCCGGTATTGGAGATATGAGGGGGGATGAACCACATCCCAGACCTCATACTCGTCTTAATTCTGAAGGACACGGCGAAGGATGCTGGCCGTGCCCAAGATTGCTGTACGCTGGAGAATATCCAGTGATATTTCACACTCCAGCTTCTTGACATGTCCTTTGAGGTCTTTCAGGACGACGCCAGTTGTGCCTATGATGATCGGAACTATGGTGGTCTTCATTCCGCACAACTGTTCCACTTCCACTTTCAGTTCGGAGTATTTTTCCAGCTTCTCCCTGGTCTTCTCTTGGAGGTTGTTATCGGCTGGGATGCTCACATCTACGAGGAGGGCGGTCTTCTTCTCCTTCTTATAGATCGTAAGGTCCGGTCTATTGCAGCCTATACTGCGATCTGTAATTATAGGCATGTCCCATAGTATCTTGGTGGAGGCGTTCTCCACGACAGACTCTGGCTGGTGTTCGTACCACTTATCTGGGACTTCCAGGCCGGCTTGCTTTGAGACACACCAGTGCACATACTTGCACACTTGGTCGTGCCTATACAAGTACTCCCTCGGGGCTAGTTCGGGGCAGGCACTGAGGAGGTGGTGAACCGTTTCGGGTGGTCCATGACAGCATCTGCAGCGGTCTTCCACATCCAGCTTCAGGATGTGCTTCTCGTAATTACGAGTTCTTATATATATATATATATATATATAAGAACTCGTATATATATATCTATATATAGATTGAATTAAAGTAAAACCGTGATGCCTTCCCTAGCAATAGCCACCCGAGGTAACAGGCAGGCTATGACTGGCTCCTAGACTCTGGATGCTATATATATATATATATATATATAAGAACTCGTAATTACGAGAAGCACATCCTGAAGCTGGATGTGGAAGACCGCTGCAGATGCTGTCATGGACCACCCGAAACGGTTCACCACCTCCTCAGTGCCTGCCCCGAACTAGCCCCGAGGGAGTACTTGTATAGGCACGACCAAGTGTGCAAGTATGTGCACTGGTGTGTCTCATATATATATATATATATATTTTAGATGAAATGCAAATTCAAATCGTTTAAGAAATTAAAGGAATCAGTAAAATCATGGAACTCCATTAATGGAGTTCCATGATTTTATTAATTGGGCTTTTTGATTTTACTAATTGATTATATTCCATGGTATATTTCTCGAAGTTCATAGATACTTTCCATAATGTAATTCAGAAAAACTCAGAAAAAATAGCAGGGAAAAGAATACATGAAAATAGCTCACTCATTTTCTAAAATCTGGAAGTTACCTCTCGCTGACAGTTGTGCCTTTGTTTCAAACAGAGGCTCAACTGACGCATTGCAAAAAAAAAATAATGAGATAGCTTGAATTGCTACTGTAAAGTTGTCAGCCATTATGCAAGAAAAGTTCGTGTACGAACCAAGGAAATTTCTTGAAATGAGTGGTTCCGGATGGAACCTTCGGGCACGAAAGGGTTAACACGCATCAGGTTTTAACCGGACTGTCACACTCGCGAAGAAAATTGAGGACGAAATCGGCAATCAATCCGAATTCGGTCAGATTTTGCCATTAAAATGAACAATGCTCCCATCGCTTCTCGCCCCGTTATTAAATCATCAAGTTGAGATAAGGTGCCGACCCCGTTGCGCCACGCACGCGATGCAATATTTAGACTGTTACGAAAGGTGATACATTTTGTGGGAGTCACGGTCACGTCCTCAGGCTATTATGGATGTATGGATCCGTATTTGGATCTCGGTTTCATTAGACATGGATCCACGATTCATTAGCCTTGGATATGACCTTTTTAAATAATTTTAATGAACGCGCTCATTAGAGACGGAATTAGATTTCACTTGAATTTGCTCTGTGTTCATTCATGTTTGAAGACAGGCCCCCCCCTTCTTCGATCATTAAATATTAGGAAGTGCGGAAATTTGGAATGATGACGGTTATCGAAAAGAATTGTAAATTTGCTTAATTTTACTCCGTGCTATTCTTGTCAATAGTGTGATTCTCGAACTCACTAAAGCCCGGTGTAACTGCGGTGACGAGTGCGTTTCAACGTGAACGAGTACAATTGTTAATTTCGATGGGAAAAAGTAATGTCGATTCCGAGCTTTTGAAAACCGCATCAAGAGAAGGGCAACATGTTTCATCTGTGATCAAAGACCTTCGATGATGACCTTTGTACAGGCGGTCTTATGCAACGTTCGCATTATCATCGCCCAATCATGATCAACTGATGATTAGGATTAATCACTCTATCACTTTCGCGTTCGCACCATGTCGGACGGTGATCGGTAATTATCGGAAGGTAATCGGTCGCCCGTTCAGTACGTCATGCATCACGAACCTATCGTCAGTTGGGTTTCCCGCCATTTCAGCAAACTGTCTCTACTACCGACTTGGTGGTCACCGGGATGGTAGTTTCGATTGCTCCATCGCTGTCGAACACTTTAATTTGGGCACTTTATTATACTTTATTATGTTCACGATCGTTAGAAGTTGATCATCACACGATGATAGTCCGAATGAGGTTTTAGTTTAAGTTCTGCTACGTTCCATCCCGAGGTTATTACTGTGACTGTGACGAGGCAAGTAAGAAAGTCGACGAAGTTGAGTGGAATTTCCTCGCGAGTCGTTCTCCTCCACTGCAGAGGGGATTCCCGATCATGGGAATTATGGGAACCCCTGACCTAGCCGAACTAAGTGTGACAGGGACAGGGAGAAGGGTAATTTCAGCTCTCCATCTTCTTCCAACTCCTTTCTTTTCAGTTTCGAACCGGAGACACAGACGCTTTCGTTCGAGACGTTTCTTTTTCTTGCGTGCGAGAATAAGACATTGACGATTAAATGACCCCCCCCCCCCCCCAACATAAAAAATTGCTTCGCTTTCTTCGAATCTCAAAAAAACCCGCCCATATAGTTGTATGAGTTTACCTCGTGATTTGAAGAAAATTTCGAAAACTCATCATTTTCGTGAGGAATGTTGTTTTTGAACCATCGATTCTAACTGAATGGTATGGATATGAACTCTACGGGATCTTCTTGTTCCGAGTCTCCCAGATGCACCTGGAATGTCCATCGAGTGTGGAGCGTAGCCTCATATATAGGCGTTGTGAAGAACGGGGCTGGCAACGAAGGAAGTGAAGGAAAGGGAAGGAAGAGTGGACGTTTCACAATGACACATTTCCCCCCGGTCTGAAGGATCGGCAATTTCCCCAATTACACGGGTCAATTGCGGAAGAGCGTTTGTCCCTCCTGACCCTTCACAGGGATCCAACCGTGGTCATTGCGCAAAGAGAGATAGCACATACCCTCTTTTTTTTTCCCCCTAGCTCGTTGATCGGGTCTCGACCCCTGTGTCCGTGGGGGGTAAAAGGCCCACGTGCACGAGGGGGACAATTGCCAGTTTGACCATACGAAAAAAAAACCTTTTGAAGGTCGTGACACCTTTACTTCATCTCGTCATCTTTCATCACGAAGATTACGCCGACTTCCTGCGGCTCAACTTTTGGCCCGGGGCACCGATAGTCCAACTGAAGAAAATCTCACTCAAGTACACTACTAAAAAAACAATTACAGGATGTTTTAAGGTACACGCATTTCAATAGTTAATGTTTGGAAATTATAGGTCATATATTAGTCTAGATAATCAAGACTTTTTATCAAAACAAACAGCAAAAAATCGAGATGTCACTGTCAACAAAAACGAAAAAAGTGTCTTCCACATTAAAACGTCCTTATAATCTTTATTTTGAATGGGGAGACTTTTTCAACTATACTTTCCTGGCACCTCAGCTGGAAGATATGTAGCAGACGACATGAAGAGAAACAGAGCTGGGAGAGCTATTAACAGGCTGACTCATAGTTCCCCGTGACCCGTGGTGCCCCACCCTCCCCTATTATATTGCCAAATTACCAGACCCAGAAAGAACTCGAAATATCCTTGAATTTTCTAAGCAGTCAATTTTGCCCATCCCCTCGAGATTTTCAACCGACGTGCACGTAAGAAAGCCCTCATTCGGAGTCGAGCAATTCTCGGTTACGCAATGCGAAATCTATCGGTATAAATGTGTCGACTATTTGGAGTCCCATTCCGAGTCTGCCATTCTCCTTCAGCCAATCGTGGTTCGTCGAAAAAGGAAGCGTGTTCGTGTTCGCAAAGAGATGGGGATGGAACTGCGAGAAAATAATTGACGAATGAGAAACGACAGAATGGTGAAATAGGACCATCAACTTCCCATTATCTTTCCTCTTATCATTCGCCCCGACTAACTGCAACGAATCCGTACCGTTGGGCATGATTATATGAATTCAGGCTGTAAGGACGAGGAAACAATCGATTTGAGCTTGTCGTTTGATTAGGATTAGCATTAGGACTTGTCGCTTAAGATCGACGCTCCCCGTTCTCGCCAGATGTCGCCCCGGCAAGGGTGGGCCGAATATGATGGAAAAGGAAAGTGAGAGGAGGAGAATCGTGTGGAGCCTGGGATGACGTCACGGGTTGAGAAACGCCCAGGCTTTATAAAACGGGCCGGACCTCTCCTCGGAGATTCAGTGTTTCAGTGTCCTTCCTACTACTGTACTCTTTTTCTTGTGCAGTGAATTCAAGAACTCTCAGCTCCTCCCCCCTGCCCTGCATCATGGCTCTTTTTCTCGTAAGTCCTCGCCAAATGCTCTGGTATCTACGGCATTCATAAGTATTAAGCACATTCCTGTCTACAGTATTGTCCGTAGTGTATCTATACATTTTACTAGTGCCTACCTAGATATAATACTTGTGTATGGCATGAAAGAAAATAGGATCCTATGATATTGCCTAGGTAATGATGCTGCTAAGGAAATTTTGCATCGGTCTTCTATTTTTACCTTGACTGCTTCACGTAATCGGAGTGACACCTGAAAGAGCTAAATTTATTGTCACATCAAGCTTTACTTTAGATCTTATTACAGTCTCTTACAAGATGTGACTCTCCAATCTCAGTTGCCATTTTGAGATTTATATCCTTGATCAGGTACTCAAGTACTACTTGTCGTACAAGATTACGAAATGCTCTAAATAAACCGTCCTGTCATGTGCATTTGTCAGCAGGCGATCTGGGCTAATCTAGGATCAAATTTCCAATTTCGTGATATTAACTATGATTAAAAATTATGTCGCAACGACCGATCCCGTAACCGTGACTCTGTCGACAGACCCTGTTGGTAGGCTGCGCAGTAAGCGCATTGGGATCTCGCCCCTCCTATGGGTACCACCCGCAGCCGTCATACGGGAAGCACAGCTACTGCGACCCCCGGGCCGCACCCGTCTGCTCCAAGAATGGCACCCTCATGTTCTGCCTCGAGGACACCGAGTATCCCCTCTACGACATCAAGGTGAGCTCGGACGATCATCTCGACTTCTCCACATGGTCATAAGCAATCAGGAAACAAAGTTGTACCCCTCATTCACCGGATTTTGATAAATGAAGTAGTTGAAGTCACTTCTTTATTTTTGTTTCCTGCTATTCTTGATGTTAAAACGGAGCCCCAAACATAAAATTCCCTTTGGAGAGCATGTTCGGACCGTTAATGCCATAAGTAGTATCGCTATTAACAACATGAGGTTGCTGTCTAGTTTCTCGCTTAACCTTTATATGAGCTATTCTCATTATATAATTTAAATTATATTATATAAAGAGAATAGCTCTTTATAATTATAATTTAAAATTAAGCCTACAAATTCTGTAGGAGGACAAAGATTTTGATAAAATCGCCATGTTTGTTAACGTTATTATAACGCGTTTACCTGATGAATTTCTGCTATTTCGTGATTCGTGATCAAACTAACACACGAATAACTAATTCGTTTGTTAGTTTGATGTAACTTGATGATTGATAATTGATTGATGCTTGCTGATGCATAGGGAGCGATCAGCAGCGACCCGCTGTTCGCCAAGAAGTTCTCAGATCTGCCAAAGCAAAGCGCCGATGACCTGGTCGAAGGACTGACAAAGGAGGAGGAAGATGCCTTCGATTACTCCTTCTACACAGGGGCATCCACTGGGAAGTCCCCGTACGATGTCACCCACTGGTCTGGTCCGGCCGGGTAAGGAGATATTGCTTTTTACAGTATATTTTAAAATAAATTTTTGCAGGGAAAAGTGAGATTGAGAGTATGAATATTTTACAATGCGTTTTTTTTATTTGTTGCAATGTAAGGGTGTCGTTAACATGGCGGAAGAGTTTGAACACCAAATTAAAAACTAAAATGTTCTTATTTTTTGTATTGTTCTTCAGAATAAGAACATTATCGTGAGGTAATGAATGAATTTAAAAGCAATTAGCACGTGTTGAATTGGAAGCAAACGGATTACGAGAGATAAAACCAATCGTATAACGGATGTTTTTTTAATTTTCTGGTTTTTGCTTTCTTTCTGATTTTCGTTGATCTCGGGCTCTCTCCCGATTTTAGCTACATTTGCCCATCAGAAGTGGTCTACTGCAAGCCACGCCGTGCCAAGAACGTAGCCGGGGAATGGCGCGTGATCGTGAACGACGACCACTATTACAAGCAGACGCTGCGAGTGGAGACCTGTGAGCACCCCGATGCCGCTTGCCGCCTCGTCCCCATCTGCGTCAAGAACAAATGCACCCAGAAGTACGTCTACCACCGTCTCCTGTCCTTCGACCCCTGCGATCCCTACAAGGGGCTCTTCATCGACGTCTACCGCTTCCCGTCCGCCTGCTCCTGCCACATCATGGCTTGAGAATGAGTTGATTTGGAAGCTACCGTCGGAGATTCGCCGTCGAGTCACCCGTGTCCGTCAGACATCGTCGCTATTCGCTCGCTCGCTCGCATGCACAGGGGGCAATGTCGGTTCGAATTCTCTTAAGTTGGCTTCTGAGTTTGCTCTCCTTTCTCTTTCTCGATTCTAGTCCACGTGGCGCGAGGTGCTGAGAGTTCTTGATTCCTGCCAAAATAAAGCCTTCTTCCTCACATCCATGTAGTTTTCATTTTTCTACAGCGTTCTTCTTGATTAAATAAAACAAAAGGGGAAGATGAGGTTCCGCGCTCAATCTCCCAGATGTGTGCCTATCGTATAGTAAACGAGAAACTTTTATCAACGTATGCGAAGATGCCACTGCTGAAAGCTTCATAACATTTTTGCAAGTCAGAGCTCTAGTAAGATTGACACGGAAATGTTTCATATAGTAAATGTATGCTAAAATATGTGAACTCAGGACATATGATAAACGACACTTCTTGGATGGAGTTAAGGGGCTATAGTGCATGCATAATGCTCAAACATCAACATATGGGCTATCCCTCCAGTACACTAATGGAACGCCGAAATTATGAAAACCGAAAGCTTGATAAGTGAATGCTGAAATGTCAAAGTGAAGAAAAATTCGAAGGTGTTCCCCCCCCCCCTCAGAGGTGGCATGATTCCGAAATGGAAATCAATGCCAGAAACTTTTCCTTGGTGATGTCAATCTTCACAAATTGCCACTATCGTAAAACTTGATACAAGTGCTTAAAGAAAGGAAATAATAAACGTGGTCTGTTGCAGTTGTCTAGTCACAATTCTGAGAGACGATTCTGCTGACTTTCCTCCTTCTGGGTGCAATTTCCCTTTTCCAAGCAGGGAAGCTTCATCTGAGAGTTGAATTCCTCTTTCTAGAGTTTTTTTGATGAGGGTGAAAACCTTTCTTACCCTCGTATGTTCTCATGTAAAGAATGTCAGAGCCGAACGCCGTTAAAACATTATTTTTATCCTAGCTTCGCCTTCCAACACCTGTCCGTAACAATCCAGCAGAAATTGGAGCGACTGGTCCACATCTCGGACGACCTCTCGATCCAGGAAGTCTATATCGGGAGGGGGGAGGGGAGCGACGACATATGAAGGAATAAATGGGGAAAAGGAGAAAGAGGCAGATGGAGTTTGCGGGGGGAGGACATTGCCGAGTCCAGGAGGATCTCTATGGCATCAGGCAGTGACACATTGCATAAAAGATGGCTCGCTACTACAAAGCCCGATAAAGAGGAAGAAGCCGGTTGAATGATTATGTTTTTGGCACACGACATGTAGACCTTTCACAGCAGTCAACGTCTGCCTCCTGCACCATTTTAGTTTTTTTTTTCTTGGCATTCCTTCGTTGACTTCGTCCTTCCTTCGCGCCAGCCACCAGCTCGCCGTCTCCAGGCATCGTTCCTCTCCTCCATCTTTTGTCAGTCCTCCTAATTTTATCAGTATCATCTCTTATGGTCCACTCAAAAGATATTCCTTACTGGACCGAGCTTCCCCCTAATTCAAATTTTTGCTTCCATAGTTTTCGAGTGGTGGAGACCTCTCGAGCAGGTCAGTTGGCCACCATGCTGCCCAGTCTCATCAACGCATTATCCAGTAACGTCTCAAAATTGGAACGTTGGCAATTTTTGTGCGTGGCGAGCACTACTCATGATGTAGGCATGGCTAAGCCCTTGCTCCTTGCGTGTGTGTCTCGCGTCCCTGAGAGCAATCTTGGAAACGTTTGTACAAATGTGCTAAAAGCCACATACGTAGAGACAATTTGTATAGGTGACAAACTTCAACTGGCCTCGGATGACAAGTCAAAGATGAGGCGAATATCATGGAGCAAGAAAATAAAAGCTAAAAAATTGTATTAAATTCTTATTTTTAACACGAAAAGTACCGGAGCTGTCATTTTGACCGCTGGTTATTTTTAAATGCAACTTACTCCGTTCGTCTGGCAACTAAGGGCCTGTGCATCTTCGACTTTTCCTATATCTAAGTATTCAACATCCTGATACAGCAGTAGACCCAAGGTTGCAAAATCAATGGAGATATAACACGTTATACCCAGAACTATCGGAGCGGTCATTTTGACCGCCATAGAGAAATCAATGTATTTGGCTTAGTGAGCAACTGTCTAAGTTACTGTGAGTCTACGTCCGTCCTACCATATTCATGCGTTCAACTTGCTTTGATCACGTGAGCGACCTGCCGTGATCACGTGAGGGACTTACTGGGAAAACTTGCCTTTTGCTTGGAGCTGAATTTCAAAGCTACGCGCACGTCTTGCATCTGCTTCAGTAGGATACTTTTTCAGACAAGTTGGGATTAATTTTTCCTGCAACTTATCTGCTGTATCTGTATCTGTGTATCTGCTGTGAAATTTTATGCGGTGGAAATGGATAGACCAAGAAAACAACGTGATACTGCACTGCAGTGCTTGCAGCTATTACCGGACTTACCTGAAGCTGCATCCAGAAACTAAAATGAGATAGGCCTAAATGACGATGAAAATTACTATGATCATGATGAGGGGAACAAGACGCACGACAGCTGTGCCGTGTGCTTAAAAAAAGGCAGTGTGGGGCAAGTGCTGTGCACACGTGCAGAGTAAGTATCATGCTTATATTGATTCCATAAACACCTAGACTCTACAAAGTACTGTACATTGCCAAATGTCCTTTTCAACATTCCACATAGTGTACTAAAATTTTTGAACAGATCCTTTTTTTCCTTCAAATTTAGTCCTGTTGTGCACGAACAACTTAAAAAATTAAATTTTTATAGAATAATGCTTTTATACGATTTTTAATTAGTGGTCAAAATTACCCCTCCGGTAGTTCTAGGGATATACGTACCCTCAGTACTTCTAGCGTTAAATATTATTATTGTACTACGCAATTAAATTATTTTTAATGATTCTAATATTTTAGTGCAATACAATATAAAATAACGTTCAAATAATATTAACTCATTAACAAACAGGCAGCATACAAATAAAAAAATAATCAGATAAATGTTAATATTAATTAAAACAATGATACTCTCCATTACTCTCCAAATGAGATGAAATGGACTTAGGAATACGACGAATGGAATCTCGAGATCGTCAGCGGAATGTAAAGATTTTCAGCGGACAAGTTTTCCTTGAAAAGTAAATATCCGAATGCAAACGCGAAGTTGAAGCAATTGCGCATGAAAAAAGACAGCCTCACTTGCAGCATATTTCGCAATAGAGTGGATTGAGAGCGCAAATCATTCGCTTTTCCGGAGGTCGTTATTACGGGGGTGGGGGGGGGGGGGGGCTCATACCAGGAGGAGGAAGATGGTTTTTCATTTTCCAAGCCATCAGAACTAAAGGGACCTCGGAAAAGCCTAAAATTCCACCCCCAATCCAGTCAACAGTGGAATATATCTCCCTTATCGCTGAAGGAGCTCGCGATCTTGATCCTGTTATCATCCATCCCTAATGTGAGAGTACAGGGTGTCCCATAAGTCGCTATACCATTTCAGAAAATTACATTTACTAAACAGTTGACACGAGAAAGAAGTAACATTAACCAAACGACAGCATGTCACTTGTAATTCTCCAAGGATCATCCATTTTTTGTCCAAATGACAGACTATAAGGAGGAACGCCGAAATCCTAATAGGGGTGCCGAAAATGATCCTTCCATGCGCAAATCCAGCCGATGTTCTGCGTGCCGAAAGTTCGTCCTGAGCGCCAATTTCCAAAAACTCAACTCTATTCGCTATCCATCATAAAATGTGATAAATTGTTTCGAAAATAAACTACAAAGCGCTTAAAGGGGGATTACTTGAGGTACAAAGCCCTCTAACAACGGAATATGTCACTCATGCCAAGTGTGAGAGCATCTTGGGACATTTGCTAACACGCGCCGTAATTGCCTGTCATTTTCGCTGCTCCTTCATTCTGTTGGGAGCGGTCCAAATGGAGAGCATGCGAGCGTGACTATTCCTGTCGAATGCGCGTACTTTCCAGTGCGAATTTCGGTTTCCGATTATTTTCTTTCATGCGACGAAATACGGGTAAGGGGAGATGCTGAGATACAGATACGGGATATGGATTATGAACTTTCTGAACGCTGGAAGCCCTGAATCCCATCTGCGTGCCGAAAACCGAAACCTCGACGCCCATACTCACTCTCCGTTTGAAACAGAAAAGGGTAAATGCGCCAAAAACGAATAAAAAATAAAGAGATATATACAGGGTGGGCACAAAGTTTCTCACGAAAAGCAAAATTCTGGAGGCTTAATTCGAAAAGTAGTAGCAGTTGAAATTATATTATATTTCAAATTTAACCTATTACCTTGGCCAAGTCTTGGTCAAAACGAGACCCCCACCCCCCCAGCCAAGTAAGGGTTAATGCACGCGCGTCTCTCACATGCCTGCGACGCGGATGCTTCAAAGCAACTATCATTCGTCCGAGTCTAAGTTTTTTCTTCGATGAAGAAATTTCTAGGGTTCAATATGCGCATTTGAATGTTTCTTCGCCTGCTGTAGTTCTGTCCATGGACTTTTAAGCAATAAATTTCTTATTTAAATTCATGCTTGTACAATACAAGGCGAAGATGAAATTTGTCAGTTTGGAAACGCAGAAGTACAGTAGATGAAAAAAAAAAAACCGCGACCAATCGTTGCGGTAGGCCCAGGAATATCGTTTGATTGGAATGCGCGAGTCTGCGTGGAATGTAGTTCCTCTCTGGTCCACTCCATAGAAAGAATATTCAGGTTACTGAAGCGTGTGAGGCAAGCAAGAGGCTTAGATTCGTTATGTCCGTATGCTCACCGTGTCACGGGAATGATTGAGTCGTCGAAGCGCAAAACAAGGACCGAAATGGAGGTTTGATAATCCATAGTGCTATACTAGTCTCGCAATTTGCAACAATTTCCTGACGTGTCTATGAAACGAGGTGTGGCGTAGTCACTAATTGGAATGCTTCAACTCCTTCGACAAACCCCTTACATCAGGATATTTCCATGCTCATCAAAATGTCTCAATGCTAGAGAGGAAGAAGGAGGAATCTTTCCGCGAGGTTTTTGCTGGCGAAAACTTGGGGAAAACTGGGAAACTGATTAGAATCCCGATTCGTCGGTTCCGCAGTTGACTGTGCGTTTGTCGCCGTTGCGTTTGGAAAGCCAAGGCTGATTCAACGCATCACACGGCATGTTCACTTTCGCTCAGCTTAAAATCCACTTGTCACGTCATTTTTTATGTCATAAGTGTGTACTATCGTCTGCTGGAAAACAATCGTGCAATCGGAAAGTTGAAATGCAAACCTATTTCATTCGAATCAAGATTGCTCCCTTGCTACATCAAATCATAATAACTTTGATTAGACGCTTATTCCACCTCGGAATCGCCAGTCATACATGTCATCGAAATTACAGTGACTTCTCATGAGTGGCAGAGGTTATGGAATATTGAAAGGACATGATATTACCATTTGACGAACTCGTTGAAGGCCAAAACGTGGAAAATTTACTCCGGAATTTGAGGCGGTCCATTTCTTCCCCCTATTGAAGATCTCTCAGTCGACTCGCAAGGAGTTTCCACAATCGTCGTAAGGAATTGGAAGACTCTTGTTCGCTTTCGCCTTCCGTTCAATTCCCACCCTATTGTGACGTCCTCGAGGGGTTCAGGCAGTCTATTTCGTTCGTGTTGGGGTTACATGATAGGAAATTATGAGTCTTCCTTCGAATGAATGGAATTCTTGACAAAAATTAATTCGAAGGATGTCCGCGGCATGGATATTGGTGCGATTTCCATCGTGGAATGAAGCCAGGGAGATGGGTGGAGCTAGGACGTTACGACAGAATCAGTGGCGTGCCAGATGGAGGTGGGAAGGCTGTGTCCTACCTGTCTTTAGGGATGAGTGGGAGGGGGGGGGGGGGATCCACAAAATGTTGAAGCTAATGCGAATTAGAAGTGTTGGGTGTTTAGTTTAATTTTTGTATTCGTGCAATTCAATGCTGGAATGATGAAGCAGGACGAGAATGAACATAAAGGCCAAAAGCTATCCTCCGTTAATCCTGGCATATTTGAGCAGTAGTGTAGCCATCGGAAGATGATAACAGGAACACGATATGCATGCAGTGGCGTATTAAAGGGAAGGTGAGGGGGGGGGGGGTATGATTCCTTTCTACTGTATATGATTCACTTGCGGAGCTGTCATAGAAGTACACGAGAGGAAAGGAAGATTTGATAACGTTCTGAAGGCTGCCAACCGATAGACGCGTGGGGCCACTGCCTCCTCCTCCCTCGCTCCTTTGCTCCAGCTCTATGTGCTCAGCACTCCTTCCCCCTTCTTTAGGGGTAAGAGGATTTGGAACCCCGATAGACTCCTAAAAATGAGTTCCTGGTGACGCCACTGAGTATCCGAGATGAAAGCGAGGGCGAGTGGTCATTGGGTTGAGGCTGCTCCACTTGGCACGCTACTGCTTGGAATCAGCGGAGAGCGGGATTACGTATCTCGACTTTCCCTCTTCTTGCCAATACTCTGCCTCTCTGGCAGTACGAAACGAGAGAGTGAAGTGCGTGCTGAGGCCTGATCCTGTAGCCACTAAGCGCTCACAAATAGTTGTAGGTGTCGCGTAAGGAAGAGCCTGGGAAAATCCCCGGCCCATACTACGTCTATGGCAGGGTAAGTTGCTTTATGGGGTAGTATTTCACGACTATACCGGTTTGGGCCGCGTTTTGCTTGGAAAGTTTTTGGATTAAATGTGCTTTTCTATGAATAGGAGTGAATAATTACTTTCGGACAAATGTCAATTTCATGTGATTTGGATTTATTTCGCCTCCTGAAGTGAATATTGAAAATCCAAGACAAACAAAACACATTAAAGTCTCTCAGTTATTTCTCCACCAAAGCTCATCCGAATACTGTAAATGAGAACATGTGGGAGTGAAACTCCGTATAAAATCTGTAGAACTCTCGTTTTTGAGGCTCTTTAGCGTCGCCTTGGGGAGGAGCTGCATGGCATGTCTTGCATCACAATTTTATTTGAATTTAAAATATTTTTTTTTCTTATCCACGAAGAAGCGTTTGGAACTACAATCCACGCTGCTCGAGCGCGTTGAATAGGTGGTTGATACGTGTCTGTGAACTGTAACCTTTAGCGTCATCCCATGACCTGTGAACTTCAATTGATTTTGATGCACACCACTAGGGGGTTCTCAATACCGATCAATTCACTCTCGGTGTTGCTTTTAGAAGAATATAAACTCCCATGGATCGATCCCTAATATGGATTCTCACAGATAAAGCGAAGAAGTGAATATTGATTTAAGTTGGTAAATCTGCATCACTTGCTGGTGGAACCTATACGACGGTTTCCTCAACTCAACCGTCTCTTATCTTTTTCCCTCCTACACTCCTAAGATGGAGCAAACCCATGGAATCCACCATATGAAATATCGGCGCAGACTCATGGAAACGCAGCGTCACGGTGCGGTGTCCACTGCCTCAACATTACCAGCTGAGAAAGATTCGATAGGACTTCTTGTCCGGACCTAAGCTTTGGACTGGAACGTCCACAGAGACGGATGCAAAGTGAATACTTTCCAAATTCAAAGAGTTCATCTTAATTTTATTGTCCATAGAAATCTTTCAATGGCTCTTGGAGTGGAATGTGCAACAGCATGTGATGAAAACGAGCAAAAGATCCAACCATGGAGCGAAAGCCAGAGGGATCTGGATCGGGATCACGTGTATCGCCATAATGATGATGATGATGATGATAACACAAGAATGATGCATATTGTCTCTTTTTTTACCTCTGTCCAGCGATTTCTCTTGCCAACAACACCGTCCATACAGCCTCGGACAATCTGTAGCATTTGAGTGTTTGTCCAAGATATTCTCCCATGCTAAAGGCCACAAAATCCGGAGGCGCAGATGCAATGGCAACGATGTAGGGACGATGCATCATGTGCCTTGTCTACACTCTTATCTTACGATTGCTAACACTACGATTGTCAGTGTTATGTTTGTCAGTACTATCGACTCATGACCGACCATACCTAGCGCGGACGGAAGAAAATATTACTATGTTAATGTCAGTGATAAATCTTCTACGATGTCAGTGAAGTGACAGTTAAGTTTGACGTCAGTGATAACTCGACTTATCACATAAATTGGACGGAACCGATGATCGTAAAAGGAGAGCATAGTCATCTGGGCAACCTCGCATGAAAGATGCCGTACGTAGCATTGATCTTTTAGGGATTCCTTTTCTGGGATTCCCTTATCGCTAGTCAATGATGGCTATTTCATACTCCTATATCATCAGAATCATCGAAGATTTTGATACCTAATATCATGGTGTAGACACACGATATTGTATTAATCATCTTGAGCATCATCATCTAATGATAAGAGTGTAGACAAGGCAATAGGAAGAGACTGTCGCTCTGGGCAAAGGTTTTTTTTTTAGTATATGCAAAATCTGTTCTTTTCTCTTATGCAAGTCTACTACCGCAAGAGCAGCGACATAGCACACAAACTGCAATCACAGACATGATAAGAAACCGTATACTGGCAAGGAAATGAAGGACATCGAACGTGAAAAATACTGCACTTCTGCAAACACGAAGGCATTTGCGTGCAGAAACATCTCAAGAGATTCTCTTTTTTTCTTCGATTTGTTTTTCCATGTAGCGCCCCCTTGAATCCATGTTGGATAGGAGTTGTTCAGATGAAGGAGTAGGGTCCATCTGTGAGGGCGCTACAATGCAATAGTCAGGAGTCAGCAGGTTTTCCCCCTCCGCCTCCGCCTCCTCCACGCGTCGGTTTGTACTCCATCCCAGGGTCAAATTGCATCAGCACGTACACCTGATACCGATCCATTTAGCTGGTAATATAGGTGCTTCTCTTTTTTTAAACGTTAATTTTTGTCTGCTTACCCGGTCAGAGGAGAGAAGAGAGAAATCCCCTGGAGGATTAGTAATGACGTATCTCTTGGATGAGGCATTCTCAGAACTTGAATTCGTGTCCCTAAGCCTGTAACGGGAAGGGAAAAAGCGGGATACCAAGAACTCCATTGAGAGAAGTCTAAATGAAGGATTAGGTCGGGCTGACAAAGCCAAATACAAAAAGGTTCATTCGAATGTCTGAATACGAGAAAAAGTAGGTCGCCAGAGAATGAAACCCTATTGCATCCATAAAAGTAAGTATTCGCAAAAGCCTATTCCTTTTTTACAAGCATACTCTTATGAACCTTTTCGCATTGAGAAATTTTAGTTGCCCTTCAGCTATCCAGCATCTATCCATGAAGTCATGCAAGAAGGAATCTTCTTCGCTTCTTCTCTAGCTTCTACGTCCTATTCACATCAAATACAGTTCCTGCGTATAGCCATTTCCCCGGAGGATGGCAAACATTTTGTTTCGATAGTTATAGCAGCAACAACAGCATTTATGTATCATGAGTTATGAGGTAACAGGGATGATCAAAATACAAGGTTGACATATAGAGATAACTAAAACCTAGGACTACAGCTACAACGACAACAAATAATCTACGCTTCAAGGGTCATGCACGATAAGGCGATCTAGATATCAACTCTACACTGTGTCTCCAAGGAGAGCATCAAATCTACAGACACTACAGTAGATCTACTAGTACCCTTTCGTACCTGTCTGGTTCTTCTCCAAAATTTAGGTTGAGGGTTCTGGGCAAGGAGGAGAGAGAAAGAAAGGAAAAGAGAAAGAGAAAGACAAAGTACATTTCATTTCATGACTTAAAAAGCATGGACAACAATACCCCACACCACAATATCAATGACACGTTGTCCAGCCAAAACAAAAGAAGAAGCGTCGGGGGAGTCGGACATAGAAAATTGGAAAAACAAATTATTTCACTCGTGAGGAAAAGAGATTAAATGAAGGTTATGAAGGCAGAGTTTAGGAATGTACGATGAATGTTCTGGTCGTCTGTCTATGACACTACGCCGTTGTCTATGTCGGTGCTTCTTAGACCCACTAAAGAGACGCTAGATTTGACTAAGGATCTACCTATCCCATGGGAGATAATTGAGTTGTGTGGATGGGGAAAGGGAGAGGGCTAGACCTGTAGAGTCCGATGCAGAGCATGCCGTAGGTCCTGAGGGCGGAGACGAAGAGATCGCCATACTTGCCGTTCCCTCCAAACCGGGCCAGAGGTCCGTCGTGTAAGGAGATCATCCCCACACGACACCGATCCCGGTTCGCTAGGCTCTCGGGTGTACTGCCATTCAAGCACACAAACATATTCATCCATGGGTTTTAACAGCTTCATTGCACCACCAGGAGAGAAAATAATTATAACTGTGTGAAGTCCATTCCCTATGCGCAAAACAGCAACAAAAAGGAGGAGAATTCAGGTGGTTCCGTTCTCGAGAAAAGGTTAATGGAATTATGATAATAGGCAACATGTCCCAGGCTGATTCAAATGATATTGGTTCACTTACCAAAGGGCTTCTAAGGGAATAACACTAATGCAAGGTATCGATACTCATTTTAAAAAATCAATAAAGAATATGAATAATCTTTCCATCTTTACAAAGCATTTGGATTGAATTGGCGATTATTTTGCAAACTTTACAACTACAGCATTTGGTGGAGCAGTCATAAAATACTGTACAACTCCGAGAAATCGTCTCTGTCCTCTGCACCATCTCGCACAGGTATATTCCCTTATTTTTCTTGATTGCTGTTTATCCGACACAACGACGATAGCAAGTTACTTGTCCTTGAAGAGATGCCAATATCTTCGATCTAACGGTGCACATCGTACACTACCCACAGAAAGGGAAACCGCCAGGGACAAGAACGGACTATACCAGGTCGAGAGGGCACAGGAAGCAGAGAGGTTTTTTCAAGGAAAGGTAAACTGTTCAGATGAAGTGAAATAAGTTCATAAGGAATGGAGTGAGACCTGTATCCCCCACGAAGTCCAGCTCCTTCGGCTAGGATTAGCTCCAATTCCGGAGTAGCTCCACCAGTTATGAGGGACCGAATCATCGTCAGGGCATTTTGATTGAAGTACGTCTACAAATTACAGAAGGATATTACATTCCGCTGTCATCAACATCATCTGTTAGAAAGATTAACCTCAAGTAACAGAAACGGAAAGCCGTACGGTCGACATGAGGGAGTCGAGGACGGAGACGGCAAAGGCCGTCCCACATGCGAACGGCTGGGTCAGGTACAGCTCCGTGTCCGGGTCGTCGTCATCGTCCTGGTCCAGGAACTGCACGTTACTGTCATTCACCAGCTCTGTAATTAAATCAACAGCCGCAGCTCAATCTCCGGCATACCTAATCGATTCGATGGGAGAAAGGAACAATTTTACCTGTGATCATGGGGACATTGCTGCCATAGACGGAGCCCCTTCTCTGGAGCACGATTGGACTCCCCACCGTTCCCAGACCTGCGTTACCTGTGTTCATTTTTTTTTATCAACCCATGGCGCGAGTCGCGAACCGGAGAGACAATGAAGGGAAAGGGAATTGAAAGTACTTTGTGAGAGGACGCCGATGGTATCGTCAAAGGTCATGGCCTTGATATTGAGGGAAGCAAGGATGGCCTCTTTGTCCGCCAGGGTCGGGTCATCGTTGCTCGGAATCTTCGCCGACAGGATCACACACATGTCGCTGAGGTTCACGTTCACAGCTCGCAAGTCAGCTCGACTTAGCGGCGACCCCTGTCACAAACGCAACCCTTTAATTTTTTCCCTGCCCTGATCTTAAGAGAGATGCATGGCGATTGCCTCTCCACTCACGTTGAGGATGGAAATTTTAGGGAGGTTCTGGATCATCTTCCACTCTCGTCGGATGTAATCCACAGAGCCGACGATCACAACATGTTTCAGCTCATGGTAATGGAAATTTGAGGCCCTCAATGGCATCACCAGGTTCCTTAGTCCCATCAAAGGGGAATCTGGGTCCGCAAATAGGCACACCACAACATGCCCATTCAGCACCGTCATCGCCGCCTGATTTCGATCCTGTCGCCATGGAAGTACGAAAAGAAATTCATGAAATTTCTGCTCTTAATGATCGTCATTGGAAATCAGTATGAGAGAAAACGGGACTGCTTAAATGGATAAAAATGAGATCAAGATCTTGAAAGCAATCATTGAAGGCAAGATATTGAAAGCAACACCGCCTTTACACGGGTGGATATTGCTTTCAACATCTTGCCGAGAAGTTCTAATGGAATGTGAGCGCGTGTGACATGGCATCGCCCGAGAGTATCAGAAGAAAAGTGGCGGTGGCCATCGGGTGCACTCACTCTGTAAACAAATTACAGTAAAGCCTATGTAGCCTAGGGCGGTAAAGTCATAGCAGCTCTTCTTACCAAAAATATCAAAATGAGAATTGATGTTTCTGATCATACTGGAAGGGACTGGTTCGTTAATGTGTTGTGAGTGCTGAATATCCCAGAGCTGCGGCTGCTCCCGGTCTAGTTCGATAAATCTTCCCCTTCATAGGCGTTCCACTCCCTTGCCATTGTTGATTTTGTATAGGTACGTTAGGTAAAAGCTGATGAAGAGCCTAGTCAAGAGGGGGGATGAAGCTGTCAGAAATGGAGATCGCCATGACTGTAGACGTCACGGATCTCAAACTTCTCCTAGGTCATTTCCATTCAATATTGCCTTCAAGACTTGAAGAGTCCTTCAAACATGGCTACATAGCAATATTGAAGGGAAGTTAAATCCGGCTGAACTCGGTAATATTGAAACCAGCTTTACACCGGCCAAGTCTTGCCTTCAATGTGTGTGTGTGTGTGTGTTTTAAGATTCGCTCTAAAGACGTGTAACCCCACCTCAGTCCCCCCCGCCCACTTCCCTCGAGTTTGCTGCGCAATCAAGAAATTACATAGGAATATGATATGATTATAGAATAACTGACCAAAATACATTCCTCCATGGAACGAGCAGGGCACCAATGGAACATCCCCGTTGAGTCGTACTTCATCTCCATCTTCTCAAAATCGAAATCCTGGGCTTGATCGTCGGCAATCCCAACCTTGAGCCCTCCACCATTTTGATTCGAATTATTCCCACCACTACTCCGACTTGTCGGCCTGTTTTCATACAGATCATAAAAAATATCCTCGTCAAAGCTGTTTCTGTACTGAATGATAAAATGAAACTACAATGAGTGCAAGTGAAGGTGCGAGTGCAACATTATCATTTGGCGGGGTAAAATAGGACATATAGACAAGACAGAGGGGAGACATACATGAGTTTCTTGATTTCGTAGGAAAGGTGATAGCCAGCATAGGTAGAGCCATCCGCATTCATCCTGTGAGATAAAAGGTGAAGTACTGGGAAGGGATGGCATTCAAGTTAGTGTGGTTAAAAGGGGTGGTTATCAAACTCAAGTTGAAGCGTGAGTCTGAGGGGTGAGATAGAGTCACTGGAGTGTGGTTAGAGGGAAGGAGGACGACTCTTACGTGTTGGAAGCTTCGTGATTCTGTTTCCCGTGACTCTGGTGGTTAACGGTCTGGACTCCGGGCTTCGTTCCAGGCTTTTGCAATGCCACAGCGGCCTTCAACAGCCCTTTCCCACCTGCTTCCCATATGATTGCCGTCCACATATCACATTCCATTCGGCAAACAATATCAGCACAAACAGTTTAAAAATAGACAGGGATCCAGATAACTCACTTGTTGATTCGTGCTCTTTTCCCAGTTCAGCTATAAAGGAGCAGCATATTTCTAGATTAGATACAATTCGAAGATCGCTAAAACAGCACGGTTGCACACAACAGCGATGAAAGAGAACACCATTGTACTCCAGCATGCAAAACCATCCAGTGATGAAGAGAAATCTTACCGTTTCGCCCTTCACCGGCAAGAAAATGTGAACATTATGGGTATTTCAAAAATGTGTATTGTCAATGTCATCTAATAATAGTTTAAACATTGTACAATCAAAGTTCAAGGGTTCACCATAATTTTTCATTTTTAGATTAAAGGTGCTCCATGAAACACTCAAGTAGCATTTGCAGAGCTCATTTGCTGTCCTGCTTTGCACTCAAAATGATATATTCTTCATTCGTCGAGTAGTTTGGGCATAAAGACGTAATTTCGTCAAATCTGCGTGTTTGATCTGTATTGTATGACATTGGTATCGAAGAAGATACAACACCGGGATCCGGCATTCGAAAATTTCTGCCCATGAGCAAATGTCATTAGTTTATTTCCTCCCTGGGAGAACTGAAGAGAAGCAATAACAGTAATTAAAAAAAAACTATATTGGCTGATTCCATTCATCTGTTCAATAAACTGAAATGAAGAGCATACACATGCTCCTGTGATCCTATTATGGAGGGTCTACACAATTATGATTACGTTTGATGCGTAAATTGCACTACAGACTCTTCTGCAGATGGTGCTAACGCGTTTCGTGGAACATCTGGAACGCAGAAAAAGAAGATTGAAACATGAGGGTGAATCCTGGAGCCTTAATAATTCATAAACCATATAGCATTTTCAACCTTGATGAGATCCCTCGTTGGGATACAGGAGGTACAGAAGGAAGAAGGTAAGAAGAAGCGTAAAGTGAAAATGAGTCTTGTTGAAAGAATTTTTCAAGACAACGAGAGTAACAAGTGGTCTTCGTCAAGACGCATTTGATATGAGACAATTTAATATGTCGATGAATCCTCTCGGCCTGTACTGGAATGATCCTCTACATACTCACAATGATGATGCATAGACTTCCAACATCTACTCCTGGACAAAAACTGGCCTTTTTTGCTTGACTAAATTTGAGCTGTGCAGCCATCATTGTACCATCGCAATCGGTTTGATTCTGAGTGATGGACGATGGCCACAATGCATACTCATGTGCATGCTCCTGCTCTACATGCATTCATACGACAACCTACGGATGATTCTCGGCATGAAATATATTATCCTTAATGTGGCCGTGAGAGAGAACGTGCATGGAAAAGAGAGACGGACGATAGACAGAAGGAGGGACAGAGCAAAAAGACTGAATGTTCAGAAAGATAATACAGCGATGATGATAAGGGACGTACTTGCTCGGCTGACCATTTGCACTGCCCGGACGCCTTTTCTAAACAAGGCCACTACGGGATGAGAGAGACGGAAGAGACAGGCCAAGCAATGAAGAACGGGGTCCAACCACACAGACAAGGGAGAAATTCCAAAGAAAAATTGCAATCAGTCAGTCCATCCATGTTACTTAATCAATCCATTCATATGATTCAATCAATCAATGGAATAAGTTCTACGGTTAGTGAAATTGTGGCTTATGACAAGTGCGAAACTATGTGCGTCATGAATCATGTAACTCTAAGCACGATGCAGCTTTCAAAAACGAAAAAATAATGAAGAGAAGCAGTGGGGAAACGGATTAAGAGAAAGAGATGTTGTTGTACTTACGGTTTTTACACTTGCATTTCTTGATGGACGTCTCATCCTTGATGTCGTCGTGGCACGCTTTGCAATAGAACCAGGCCCTGCCATCAAAACATGATCAAAGCTTATTCCTGGGGACTTTCCAGCTTGAGAAACGATAAGACGCAAAGGCGAAGGAGCGACAAAGGGACGAACCTTTTGACCTCATCGGCGGACTGAGCAATAAAGAACCCTTGCGTGTGTGGCAAGATGCGAGCACCACGGGGGTTGATGGAGATCTTGGAATCACCCCCATCTTCCCCCTTCAGTTCGATGGCAAGCAAGAGGAGCTTGAGCTTGGTGAAGCACAATCTGTGCGCATGGAAAGAACCCCACGGGGAAAGTTAGAATTGCAACCGACTCCACATATAAGAATGACTGAAGCAATTATGGAAAATTCCGAATTAAGTGACGCCTTGCATCCATCTCGCGATCATCATCACCGCATTCAATTGCTATCACTTGATATTTTATGGCTCTTGCATCTAATTTCAGTACACATAACTTCCTTCCCCCCCCCCCCCCCCTCCATTTTCGGCGACTGCACAATTCAAATATTGATTACTTTCTAATGAGAAATATACTTCTAACTTAACGAGCTGACTAGAAAATTGGATTGGTCTGGGTAAGGTGCGCAAATCTAAACCGCTTCATCGGTCGGTCCCTACGGAGCAATGATTTCAAATAGGAAGAACGATGCAGCTTCCGGCAATTGAAGCGTAGCGTCATCGGTAATCAAAACATTGAAGTGAATTGACTTAATTCCGAAGAACCAAGTACGCCATCCGTCTCTTTATCCATATTTCATGAAAACATGCCAAGGCAGAGAAAAATCTTTCCGTGTTTTTCGATCAGGCAGCTTCACGGAAAATTGAATTGCATGGAATTCCAGTGATTTCTCATGCATAATAGTCTGATCTCCCGCAGAGAAGCAACAAAGCTATATTAACAAAAAAAATTTCGTTCGTGCAGAATTCCAGTTCTTCATTCTTCTACCTGTGGGAGACTGAACTATTTTCATTTATTTTCAATGGCTGAAGGGAAAATGGAGACTGAAGGAGGAAATAGTATTTGCTCAATGTTAATATCTAGATTCTCAAACATGCATAGAAGGGAGGATAGGAAGAAAAAAAAAATTAAAAAGGGGGAAGGATAGAGAGAGAAAGAAAGAGAGAGAGAGAGAGAGAGAGAGAGAGACAGACTCACTCGGCAGCTTCAGGGAAAGTGAGTCCAGTGAAGGTGGGTGAGAGCGTTTCTGTGTACATTTCACAGCCTGTGCCACACAAGTATGCATTCTGCCACTCTGGCATATCTAACGACTGCAGTGGTGGTTCATTGGTTGGTTGGTTGGTTTGTGAAGATGCACCAGACCGGGGAAAGAGAGAGACAGTGTGTGAAAGAGAAGACAAAGAAACCAATGCAAACGAAAAATCATAATCAAGAAAGATCAGAACAGGGGTTTTATTAATTCTTCTCGTGAAATAACCCCTCATGCGAAAGAAGAAGAAAATATACGGCCCAGGGAAAGGGAGAAGACTTGCAGGGAAAACTCGTTAATTTCTTTTATTCCTTGTGACTTACTCAGCTGCGACAGAGAATGGCATCCCACTAAAGGCAGTAGAGAATGTCTCAGTATACATTTCCATTCCCGAGCCTTGGAGATAATCATTTTGCCATGCGCGTGTTTCGGGCTTCTAAAAGTCATAAAATCATCCATCCAATCATATATCACGGAGATCGTAGATCTTGGGCCTCAGATCAATTTTAAAGTCAAACAATGAATGAGCAACACAAAATTTTTTGGAACACCTGCTTAAGAACTTTTTTGCACAATTTCTGGTAAAAAGCCACAAGGAGTGCTTGGCGAAAAGAAAGAAAGAAATAAACGAATGATTTAAATATAAAATAAATACGAATAAAGCCTTGCCACAAAAGTGCTTTGCACCTGAAATCGCAGAACCTTTTAAACCAGAAGCCATAAGTACAAATTTACTCCCATGCACATAGGCGTAGGAACATTCTGGTAAAAATGGGGTGAGGCAAATGACTCAGAACAAGAGGGAGAGGGGATGCTGACGGGGATTCCCCGACAACACATGCCAGAACTCGATCTGTCACTCGAATATATCCATCTGACTGGTAAAAATGTGAGGCGACAAAGAGCGGAGTAAAACGGCAAAACTCAAACCTTCATGGGTTCAAGTTTCGATGTTTTACCCCGCCTTTTACCCTCAAATTTGATCATGTGGGAGAGACATTTGGCCCTTCCCCTGCTTCCATACTTCCTACGCCCTTGCCCATGCATATTCAAGGTATTCAAGAAGTAACGTCCCTATTTTGATTTCTAGTTCCTTTAAACTTGAAAGGTGAGGGCGACATAACTTCAATACTCTGCATACTTTGCTTCCATGGTACAGTTTACGCATTTAAAAACTAGCAAACGGATGTATACGCGTGCCACGTCTTGCCAAGCGTTTACGGTGAAAGAATTAGTTAAACTCAACGCGCTCGACAGTTCAGGATACGAGAATCAACGTCAATCGAAACCAGTGCTACTTCACTGAGGCATGGAAAGCGTTTTAGAATCTCAGTGAATATTGTGTCCTTTGGTGCATTGACATACATGTATTCTCAAACGACGTCGACGTGCCTTGAATAAAATCGCACAAATAATTTGTGAAATACTACTACTGATTGAATATGTTATATTGGCTGTAAGACCTGAAATCAAAACAAGGAAATTACCTTTGAAACACCCTGCGGAATTGGCATTCTCAGATTACAGTTGGTTAGTAGCAGTGGCGGCTCTTCATATTTAGCGCTTGTGGTTCGTCTATGGAAAGGGGGTAGGCAGTGCCCTTCCTTGTCTACCTCCAATCCATACACGAACCACTACCGGTAAATATCACGAGCCGTCACTGATTAGTAGGCTTAGAGTACATTGAGACATTTAGCTGCAAGCAAACATGAGCACAAAACACACACTTCCACACAAAACTGGTCACGACTTACAATAAAACTTCGGATTTACATGAACTTGTCTTTCCCTATCGGATAATTTTCCTTCGGTGACTCATGAAATAAATTATCGATATCCAAGTTTTACTAGTTTCATACTACTCTTAGAATTAATTCTCTATTGACCGTACCAGCACTTTACCTTCCTCTTCTTTACTTTAGTTGTGACTTCTGACTTTACTCTTTCCAGTAATTCGAGAACTTGACAGGAATTAAAAGCTGGTTTTTAAGGAGAAGAGCAGGCACTGACACCCAGCAAGACAAGACAAGGGAACACGGGTTAGCAATACAGCAATAAAGCAACACGACAGCTAGCGTTGTCATGGTTCTACCTCAGCATTTGGTTTTGCAGGGGGAGGTCCATTCTGGAAAAAGGAATCACACATATACGTGACAGTACAGAACTGTTTCTCACATTCTCATATTCTCTTTTTCACATTCACTCTCATTGCCATAATGCACAGCTAAGATCTACTGTAACAAGGGAAAAAGGCACTCTAGCAGTCTGTTCTAACACTACTCTCGTGCGTGTGAGCTAACTCTTTCTCTACCTGCACTCTTTCTAAGAGAGAGAAGCCCTCATGCTGGTTAGAGTGGAATCCTCACCGTTTTATAAGAACGCATGGCGAAGAGGTTCGCCATCATAGTGGAGAAACCGGGAGCAAGGCAACTTTGAGCGATGAATCCCAATTTGAGCTCGGCCAGGCAGATCACGTCGTCACCTCGCTTCCAGTCCCAACTTGGAATGTTCAACAGATATGCCTACATAGGATATATTAAGTGCAGATATAGGTTTACCCAACTTGTAGACGCGGATTCTACAGGGTGACACAAAAGTTCTGTACACTCGGTTATCTCAAGTTTTTATAACCATTTTTAAAGAACTCACAAATGGGGACAACACTATTAGAAACTACAACCATTTCAACAGATAATGCCCGCAAATTCATTCAAAATGACCACCTTTTGCTGTAACACAATCGCGAAGTCTCTTTCGGAATGCATCGACTGCGGTCCCCTAAGTCGCGCGTACCTTAAGCTACGTGTAGAAACCAAGCCAAGCATATATGAACGTGGTAGCTTAGAATCGAGAACAGTTTTTTAAAGTGTACAGAACTTTTGTGTCACCCTGTATAAAAGAAGAAGGCAGACGGAGTGAGACCTTGTTGTGGTATTGCATAAGCTGGATGATGACCCGAATGTCATCGGAATAATTCTTGATTGAGATCACTCTCATGATATTAGCGGCATCTTCGGCATCCGGGTCTTGGCAGTATTTATTGGCCAAGACGAGGCATGCGTCCGCCTCGTGCACCTGTTTCATCACACACACCCACCCATAGACGTACCTTTTGTGGCTCTAATCTACCTCTGAATCAGCAAATCCAGTTTAAGAATATGCACGGCAGGTCTTACTATATTTCTTTCTACTTCTTAAATTTTCACCTTTATTATTTGTGTTTTACATTGAAAAACAATCGAATTAGAAAGTAGGATGGCTGAGAAGTAATACCCATCTAATTTTTTTTTCATATCTCAAATTGCAGACAAGACATTATGGAAGCCAAAACATCTTAGGCGCAAGCAGAGCCTACCTACCATTTTCGGTTCCGCGTACAATTCTCATTCGATGTGAGAAGAGCAATTTGTGAGAAAAATTAGAATCGTAATTTCCATGTACGCGCAAACACTTTTCCAGCATATTCGCTTGTAAAGTAAAATTCGTCGATAACGGTATCTGAATGAGGCGGAAACTTTTACAATTCAGAATGTCTCCGCAGTCCTGTGAGTGAATTTTTTTTTACAGGTTTTCCTGTACGAGAACGTAGAGATGTTTTTAATAGAGGCAGCCATGAATTGCTAATAAACTGCTTAGCTTACAAGTATTACGGATTCCCAAGTGTCAAATCAGGCCGCTATTTAAACATTCTGCACCACAGGTACTATCACTTTTATTAATAGGGTTCCATCTTTGCGTGACACACTATAGTATATGTGAAAGACGGGAACATGCGTGCAATGAGAGAAATGCCTCCATGAATAGGTTATTACTTTTCAGCCTCCAAGTACTTCGTTATCTTACTGTATGTGTTGAATTACCAGACGGACCTGCGTGGGATTACCAAAAAACAACTTCATTGTAAGCCCAAGTGAAATATCACTTAATTTATGCTTCATAAAAATCCAATCAAATTCGTTCCAAATGCAAAGCATATGTGAGGAGATTCCAAACCGTCGGTCTTTGACGTCATGGACCACTATGAGAGAAATACATTGGGATATAGTTTACTAAGACCATCGCCGATCCTTGGTTGGGAATCCCCACAGCTGCCAACACAGAGGAAAGAGAGGGGGAGAGAGAGACAGAGAGAGAGGGGGAGTGCTCGAAGGTTACACAGAAGAATGACGGGGACGACAAATGGCAGGCAAACACAAGATAAGGGAACTCAAGAAGACCATGATCAAATGATAATATCAGTACCATGCTGAAGAGACAGAAACAGCTGAAGAGGAAGAGAGAGCGGAGGGTGAGTGTGAATGGAGGTGAAACCCAAGTCCATCTGCTATGATCAAGGTACAGGTATGTAGGAGCAGGGTGTGATCGTTAGGCGAATTTTGCGGTTGAATCAAAGTGCTCACCCTCGTAACTCATTCGTGACCCTTTGCCGTGTGCTTGTAATTAAATGAGGCAGGAGAGGGGAAAAGAGAACGAGACAAGAACACATGACGCCGAGGATACAGTGTCTTCCCGTGAATTCGATATCGCTCTTCTTTCCAGCTTATAAGTTTACTCCACGCATGGAAAGGTTCCCTTTAAAGACCTATAAATATCGATGTGGTTCTCTTCATTTTTAAACAGCACACATGGGGTCTCATCGACCGGAACTTCACGAAACGGAAGCTCTCCTATGATAGTACGCCTTCTACCTTTCTATGCAGCCTTTGTGTCAAAACCCATGGAAGTAGAATGGGCACGGAGCCAGACGCTTCGCCTCACAGACACTTTCAGAGAGGATGTCATGGTCTTATAAACCCCTTCCTGCTGCGGCAAAAGAGCAAACTTTCATTTTGTATTTTTTTACGATCGACACTCATCCGAATGTAAGAAAGATGCTACTGTCGCTCCACTGCATTCTCGCCTTGTCCGCGAAAACCTTGGCGAGGATGAAATCATATAGTTGCGATGCGATCCGTCCTGTACCGCCCGTCTCTTTAAAGAGACTCGGTGTCAGCACAGTGGCTAGTACACCCTAGTAACTTTAGTCGAAACCACACTGTGGCCTACTTCTCGATCATCCCATAAGAATGCATTGAGCATGAGACTCGCCATAAGTACTTCTGAATCAAGAACTCATCTCCCCAAACAACGTAGCGCGGGTCGTACGAAATATACGATGCATCACAGTCTCACGGTGTCGGTGCACGTCTTCATGCTGGGAAGGATGGAATGGTTCCACCCGATGTCAAGACACTGTATCCGGCAGGCACCAAACGATTATGGACACACATACAAAAATGCTGTACATGTACTTCCACCGAGTGAAGACTGAAGAGGGAGAGGAGGTATAGAACAGCATAAAGATCACATAGACAGGAGACAGATACAAGTACATATTGGCTGCAGGGTTGTATTGACTCACCTTGACCCTTTGCAGGTCAAGAGGATTCATAATGGTGCCTTGGAAGAACTCAACTGTGGTAAAATGCCGCTTAAACAACCCCTCTAGTTCCAAATCGGGTGGCTTTCTACCGGTTCCAAAAAGAAAGGGAGGACAGGGTACTGGGATATGTTGAGAAAGAACTAAAACAACCAACAACATGGAGGCAAATACCATGGTAGCGTAGACGGGGAGAGAATATGTAATGTAATGACGAAATTAAGGGATTCACGTGCATGCCTATGTAGGAAAATTAGTGAATGGCATAATGCCCGAGGATAAAACAGAAACCAAAATAAATAAATAAAAAGACAATGAGGAGAGAAAATTGTCGAGACTCTATGGCATAGAGTATGTATGTATTCAGCTACCTTGACTCTCTCTAAGTCAGAAGCTGCCATCATGGAGCCCTGAAAAAACTCAACCGTGGTATAATGCCTCTTGAGGAGCCCTTCCAATTCCAAATCAGGCTCTTGCCTATATAAGGAAACGCACACAACACTCTCATGGTCATCTTTTAAAAACAATCCATCTGAAACTACTCCGTACAGTACAGGAATAAAAAAAAATGTGGAAGCAGTCTTATGGCATCATCAAAACTGGATTCCACGAGACGTACAACCTGGCTTCGCTGAAGGTCAATGGGAGCATAATTGGCTGCGAATTTCCTTTTTTAAGTTTGAGATCCTTAAATCCCAAGCCAAAAATGTAGGTAGCGGCTCTTGAAAAAGCTGACAGCCGCACTGAAGAAGTATTCCATCATCATCGAGCGGATGATGCCATCAGCTGCATGATTTTCCCGAGCTCAGATCATCTACATTAATTTGGAAAGGATTCCTCCGATAATTACGCTCAATTTCCATGATTAAAAGCATCACCATATTGAGATAATGTATATCTTCCGTACAGGAAAGTCCTTTTGAAAGGACCCAGTTCGAAATCCTAATCCAGGAAATTCAAGCCATCCTATGCTGCCAGTGCGACAAATGGGGAGAAGGTACGTAAGTACCAAATGCGATAATTTGTTCACGATTTTCAACCAAGCCAGGGTGGGGCTGCAAAATCTGCAATCTCTATAGACGGTCGAAGTCAGTGTGCCGGCGCATCGACCTTTCTTGCTCTTCCGTTTCCATTGCATTTATCTTCCAGAGAATGCCGAGGGAAATTCAATCGTAAATGGAAATCTTCAAAGGCATGCATATCTTCAGCTGGACAGTCTGTTATGCTCAACAAATAATGGTTTCCGTGTCGCGGCGAGGGGGCTGTACGCATTAATGCACGTGTCCTCCTTCCAATGATAATAAAAAGGCAAGAGAGTACTTCAGTTTAAAGCTTTGGTTTCCCGATCACGTAGGGCACGCTAGAAGATGTTGGGTGTCAAAAGGATGCCCGTTACATTTTTCCTGACGGGAGCCGCAAGTATCAGATTTCTTTCCTCCTTCCGAAAGAGATTTTTCTTTCCATATTTCTCTTTCGAAAAAGAGGGCTTCTATAGTAATACCAATTGTGTGACATTTCTTACAATATGGATATGTCAAGTGAGAGCCAGTACATTTCCCTCGTGAATTACCCCGCTAATCTGGAATCAAATACATCCCTGCAAAGGCTAAGAATAAAAAGAAGAAGAAGTTCCTCAGAGCAAACCAAGCAAGAGTCAGAAAAAGTTTCAAGAGAAATTACATCGTACTATGTATACCGCAGATATCCGGTATAATTAGTCAATTTCAAACGATTGTCATAATTGTGTGACAATTTTTCATTAAGTGATTTTTAAAGGGGAAACTCCGCGAGTTAACCCAGAGGGATCGAGAAAATATTAATAAATCACATCGATCCTACCCAGTTCATCCCCCCTGGAAGCCTTCGAAGAGATTTGTAGCGGTAAGAAGGATCCTCTCGTCGGGAAAAAAAAAATCTGGTCGTCGGAGAACTCACGAGAGATGGGCAACAAAATCTTACCCATGGAGTCATTTTAATCACGTGGCGAAACCACAGGCTGGTAGCACTGGTGTTCCTTGTGACCTTTGAAATTTGCATTGTAATTATAAACTTTTAAGAAGTAATAATTACAAGGCCTGGTAATGAACCTGCGATTGTTACAGAAGGAAAGTTTTATGAATCTGATGGAGAAGAGAATCGTGTAAAATACACGATTCTCTTTTCAGATACAAAGAATCAAAAACGAGTGCAAACAGATGGAGCTTGCAACGTAGGAAGCAGGAAAACATCTTTCAACTCTTTCAATCGAATAAAAGGGAAGAGCCCTCCCCAAAGGGAGGTTTCTCATGCCCTTTTTAGTAAGTGTAACCATGAGTCAAAAGTCTCCTCTTCCCAAGAGAAATCTGCTGAAGATACTGTGTAACTAAGCTGCACGTTTCAGAATGGTTCTCAACAGAAAAGCTGCTGCGCTGTCAGACTTAATAAGTGCAGAGATGAATTTGCAGCTTTCAGGAACATCAACATCCAAGTGACAAAGACGGCTCAAAATTAAGTCCAAGAAGTAATTAAATTACGTCTGCATTTACATACTTCCAAGAAATGATATCTAGAAATTGTTGCGACCAGTAGATTATCTTGCTGCAAAATGCACTCAAGTACTTTTCAGAAAGTATAGCAAATTACAGGAAATTGACCGTATAAAGATTGGAACGAAGCCGACCCCTTACGTCGGAAATAGCAGTCACGTGTTTCTATGCCAAGATGCATAAGGCTTCCCTACCATGGTGAAGATCATTTAATAACCTGATCCGCCGAGATGTCCGGAAACCGTGCCTGCTTTTGATACCAAGCCAGGGGTCGACTTCATGTTCCAAATTAGAGTCGACTTACCTTGTTGCCCATTCCTCTAACTGACAAATTATTCAGAGAGTAATAGCTCACACGGGCATTCAAGAAGTACACGAGACGGTATCTGATCTGGAAGAAGGGAAACGCAAGGTAACCAATTACCTGTGGAGGAAGACGACTTCCACGTCCACGTCCTCTCGGTCTTCATGAAGGAAATCTTTGAGGAAATGAGACACGGATTCGTACGTGATATGCCCACAAACCACGATGTGCCTAGAAAGGAATTAAATTTGTGTCAATTTGTGTCATGGTGAGCACTGCGAGTATTCCCTATGGAAATGCAACTCTCTCGACGAACCCCTCATATCCCTCAAATATCCTTCAGCTTGGAAAAAATGCTTATGTTCTCGTTCAAGCGATGCATGATGGGAATTTAAATATCTTTGGCGCACTTTACGAATAACTAATGGTTCAAGCCAGCAGTTTTTTTCTCTCGATTTTTGGCATAACATACGAAATTTTGATGTCATAAATAAATCTGCGTGGCCGCCTGTCAGCAGCAGCAGATGGAAAGTGATGAAGGACCTGGAAATAGAATTTCAACTAGTCAGACAAAAAATATCACTGCCGCTGCATCTGATGAGAATATCGAGAACGTTTCATTTGACTGAAGAAATCCCGAACCAAAGAGGTGATTTTCATCAGAGGCAGCGTCAGCAAACGACGAAACAGACACTGGGAAACACACCAGAAGCAAAGCCAAGGGAAACGAAGAAAGACAGAAGTGAAAGAAACGAACGAAAACGAGAGGGAAGGGCGGGGTAACCAAAAGAAAAAGATAGTGATGATAGCGTTTGATGGAGAATCTCTCACCTCCGTCCGCGTTCATTCTGATACGTCCCGCCGTACTTGGATCTTGTGCCGACAAGATCAATGATTTCGGGGATGCAGCTTGCAAAGATGGCCTGAGTGAGGAGTACGTGACAAAAGAAAAAGAAACGGCACACGTGTGTATTCTCTCCACACCAACGCACACGCACGCGTGTATTTCTTCTGTACAGTACAGTTAGAGAAGTGAAAAGAGACACACAGCACTCTCGGCACAATGCCACAGCATATAGCAAACGAAAAGGGATGAAATGGGTGTGAGGCAGGTGGAGATGAAGACGGGGCACAAGCAACAGGAGGGTGAGGAAAAAGGGATCCTCATCGGCACATCTGCATGATCGTGTTGTGTGTATGTGTGAGAGAGAGAGAAGAGAAACGGCAATTCTTCCCTCTTCCTTTCTTCTTTAACTCGCAATCGTGACAAGTGCATCAGAAGCATCGACAGCGGCAGAAACAGAAACAAAAAGATTGAAACGAGGCAGAAGCAAAAGCAAAAACTTATTGAAATATCAGAAAGGATTCAGAGATTCGAGGTGGAAGTGATCTTCGTCCATACCGGTGACAGGTGCAACAGAAAAACCGCCAAAGGCTCTATACCTGTTTCGGTTGCGTGTGAAGGAGCCTCCAAAGCGAGTCCGATTGGCCACCAAATCCTTGATTTCGGGGAGCCAACTTGCAAATGCAGCCTGGGGTATACGGCAGGCAGGCACAACAAACGACACAAGGGAGGAAGAACGAAATGGGTGCGAGGGAAAAAAAGAGAGAGAGAGAAAAGAAGAAAATTCAGCTCACTCAGATTGGCATGGACTCGTTCAGATTGATCATGTATGCAACATTTATACAGAATGGGCGAGACCTAATAACCACACAGCACCTTAGTGAAAATGTTCTATATAAATTTATTATTATTATCGATTGGAATTCTACAGATTTTCTATCAAAAACACTTTCAAACTCTCGTAGAGCTGTACAGTACATGAAACTCTACAGAAGGATACAACATTATAAAAGTTATAAAACCGAGTGCATTCAATAGTGAAGTTCTACATTACTTCTACAGGACTGGACAGACTCTAGAATTCTACAGGTTTGGTGAGATTTTCCTCTGGGACAAGTACATCCTATGGCATACTACATCGATCTGGTCTGGATGACAGGAATGATGAATTACCGATGCAGGGATGAAAGATGTGCAGGAACCTCAGTTCATCTATGACACTTAGCCTCTATGGATCGCCCTAGACAATATCACATGCAAATCTGAGCGAGTAAAACACAAAGGAGAGGAAGGGAAGAGCAGCCATGAAGACGAGGGAGCGATAAGAATGAAAAAATGTCCTCTCTACCTCTTGCCATATTCCCTCTTGTACTCGCCGCTGTATTTGGACCTTCGGCCTAAAAGCTCAAAGATTTCAGGGATGCTACTTGCAAACATGGCCTATAAGGAGAGGAAAATCACACTCAACAAACAACAGCTACCGTCTAGGCCTACAATATGCAGCAAGAGCATGAGCAACTATGACACTGTAGACTAGGCCGATCCAAGACAAACCCAAGTCCACTAGGCCTCTATGCCTACAGAATCGATCTTGTCCAAGTGCACTCATCCATCACCGAATTAATTAAGGAACTTGTTGGCTCGGTCTGACCCCTCTCCAAAGGAACACTTCTCTCTTTCTACTGAATGTATTGTACAAGGTCTTTGTGCCAAGAGAAATTGGGGGAGGAGGGAAGGGAAGAGGAATCTGGGGAGATAAGGATCAATGAGATACTGGTGAAGAGCAAGAAAAGGAAATGGCTCTCACCAGTCCGACGAGGATGAAGAAGACCATAAAAGTGCGACCGAGGACGGTTTCGCACGCCACATCCCCGTAGCCCACTGTTGCCATGGTGACGATTAGGAAATAAACGCATTCCCAATACGGCATAGAGTGTGGGTTCGAGAAATCGAACGGATCCCCGGAATTCTCCAACTGGTTGATGCACACACAGGCAAGAGCCCTTCAATTTCACTTTCAAAGTAAAAGGCTGTGTGCTATTTCACGCAAAAATAACTCGGCCGCCAAATGGAAGACGGAGAACCGCAGCTAAGTCTCCCGTGTCTGCCCGGAAGTGACATCACGGCCGGGCATGTTCGACAACGCCGCAATTCCCCCTCTACCAATCAGCTTTTCTATTTGATCAAACACAGACACGCTACTTACCAAGTGGATCATTCCGGCGGCAGTAAGCCATACCGAGATGAAAATGGAGACCAGTTGAGCCAATCGGATGGAACTGGAGGTTTTCAAAATATTCAGGTACTGAAGGATGTCAGGAACGGTCATGAGGCGAAGGGCTCGCAGGAACCTCAGGCCTGTCGACGGATGAAAGAAGTGAGTCTCGAGAAAGCACAGGGCGGTCCAAAAAAAAGGACCCCCAACTTCAAAATGCTGTGTTTCAGGCGACAATGCCTGATTTTTTTAGTGCATTTGACATTCACGTCATTCGACCAAATCTAAAGGGCGATGAAACGGTCACGTATGATTCAACTTATCGAGAATGACGTAACATGCAAAATGGTGGCGCGTAAGAGGAAAAAGCTGCAACGATACCCTGGCGATGTTTCTCATCCTTGATTGAAAATTATTTGACCTCAGTCCTAACTTTCGTTTTTCTTCGAACGAAAAACACGCGTAGCTTTCGAATAGCTAGATATTGTCCCACAGCCAAAATCTAGTGAAGAAAAATAAATTAAAACTGAGCTCAAAATGTTCAATCAAGGACGAGAAACATCACCAAGGGAACGTTGCAGCCGTTTCTTGCAACGCGTCGCCTTTTTACATGTGACGCCAATCTCGGTGAGTTTAACCTTACGAGACCGTTTCATCGCTCTTTAGACTTGGTTGAATGACGTGTTAAACGCCACTCAGCACAAGGCATTGTCGCCTAAGCAGCAGCATTTTGGAGTTAAAGGCCCTCTTTTGAGTCCACCCTGCATATCGCATCTGCAAGACCGATCATGCCGGAGCCTCACCGATCCAAGTGCGATCCAGATAGATGGAAACGAACGAGGGCGGAATCGTGAAGTAGTCGACGAAGGAATACATCTCAAGCATGAACCAAAACTTATCACTGGCTGCGATGAACTTCACGAAGGAAACAAGCACAACCATGAAGTCATCCTCGACCGTGAAGTCACACGCGAAACACGGTCCGAAGAAACTCACCCGAATGAAGAAATAGACCATGAAGAAAATGTTAAAGGCAAGATCGATCTGTTGAGTCGTGTTCTGCGACCACAGTTGACACTTTTCCACGGATTCCTTTCTCCCACGACCGAAACTGTAATAATTTACAAATCTCATTCTGATGACTCCATCTACTTTTTCAATTGTGATAAACGAATATAACGATTTTCCGAGGACGAACGTAAATGTATTAAGTTTTACCTCCGATCAAATTTGAAATTGAAAATTGAAAGCTGGAAATTCCTTCGCGGCTGAGAGTTCTTGGAAACGGATCTCTTAAGAGGATTCATTATGGAAATCCTTTCCTCAGAATCCCTATAGGCCGAGAATGCCTTGTACGTACGTACGTATGCAGAAAGCTGAATTTACCCTTTCAATCGAAAATTCCTTCGGAGAAGAAAATTCCCAAGTTCACTGTATTTCCAAGTGAATGGATAAAAGTTCACAACTGGCTTACGACCTTCAAACCTCATGTCCCATGCAATTCGCCATTGAGAAAGAATAATGGCAGGCGAGACAGTGCTATTAGATTCTTTTTCTACGGATTACTGCATTTCACTTGAGCTACCGTTATTGCACATCGTCCTTTCGCTCGGTTTCATCCCGAAAAAATCCCGACGGTCTTCTGTGCATGCAATGCTTCTCTTCTTTGGGTGCACAATTTCAGTTGAAGTTGAAACCATATCAAGGAAATATTATCAGTAGAAATTAAATCAGTTAATCCACTAGTGGCCTAAAATTGGAACGGTCGAAAATTGTGTGTTCGTTTTGTAGTGAACACAGTAAATGATGTGAGGCAGCCCGTTTTCTGAGACTACATCTCATGCCCCCGGATGAAATCTCGGCAATATTTCAATAATATTTCAATAATATTTCATAGGCAATTTCTCGGGATGAACTACAGCTTCGATGGTCCAGAATAGCATGCGAGTTTCATCACCATCATCATATCGGCTGGATGATGGATGACCTTTCCCGAGACCGATTTTGATTAAAATCTGCAGAAACGTAGGAGGGTTCATGTTCAGACTGCTTTCAATACTTTCCTGAGATTTAGCACTTTTCTTCCAATACATGACTTTAACTGTAACCTGTTTTTGGTTACTAGCAAAAACCTGAACTAGAATCGCGAAAATGTTTCAGGAAAAACTTCTTCCTGATGAAGATTTCTGGTGTTATTTTAAGTTGCTCTCTTCGAAAGAATACCGCAAACTGAAGATGACACTAAAAATAAATTCTACTAGAACCAACAGGTCCACCAACTTAATGATCAAACTTCCTGATAATTTCAAAATCCTGAAGCAAGCAAAAACGAAAACGTTTTTGATAAAATTCCATACAATTTTTGAGCAACTATCATTGACGAAAAACGGTAGAAAGGAAATACGTAGTTTTAAATAAAATAGTATGTAAATAATAAAATATATATAACTTAAAATGCAATTAAATTCTAATACTAGTTAAAACAACTGTATTTTTCTGAATAAATATAAAAAGCAAACATGGGTAGCAAGCAGGGCATGTTTAAGCCAATTTTCAACTTAATATCAAAACTTTGATGTTAATGGAAATCACTATGAGAAATCATTCATTTTTCCATGAGAGTATAGGGGCCGTTGTTCCAAACACTTTTGTAGTGTTTGTACTCCACTTCTCCGAGGTAACGAACGGCATGGTGGGAAATATAGCAATCGTAAAAGATGTAAATTTAGCACACGACATTGGGCTGAAGATTCCCTTGTGCAATTTGTTGGAATCTCCTCGCAACTGAATCCTTTCATACAGTGATAGACGAGTTTGGCCGCGATCCACAGGGAGCAGTCTCCTGGAATCCTGGCACTCTCTCTTCTGCTCGGTTCCAGAATGAGGAAAACCTGAGACTCTTGTCCCAGCCCTCGTCTCCGTTTTAACCTTTTCTATCTTTTTCTCCCCGGTGCGGTGAGATTCGGAAGACGAACCTCGAAGCATCGATGAAGTAGATGACGAGAGACGCGATGCTGAGGATGAACACCAGCACGACCTGAGAACAACAAGTGTGCATGCACCTCATTAAAAAACAATTAGGCGTACGTAAATTAAGCGAGTCCTGTGCTAAGTATTGAATTATGTAGAAGTATGGAAAACCATTTCCAAGGTTTCTTCCTAGGGGTGACCTTCCTCCTCCGCAAAGTGAACGGGAAATGTAAAGCCTGAATTCCTCTTTTCAACCCGTTCATCATGATTCACTGACCCCGGTCATTTCTTCGTCCTGGCGACCTTGAATTTCGAATGATTTCATTTCTGTCATTAAGGGCAAGGGTCTGATCCGGTTCATAATTTGTGCCGGAATTGTCCGGAGCTCAGCTCTCCTCTGACGCTCCATTTACGCACTGTATAAATACAGTGAGCTCCGGTACTTCATTTCCTAAAAATTAAGAACTGATCTGGTCTCCGTTTAATTCCGGAAATGGTTTTTCACTTCACACATCTACATCAAAAATGCAGCACGATCCCTATTTGGGGAAAACTTTCCATGAAAAAAAAAACACATTAGCTCACTAAAATGTATAGCATTTGTGTCTTTCCGTTTCACCCACGTTTATTTCCTGTTACGGTTCATGGGACTATGCAGGTTCAGGTTTTCGCGATAATGTCGGGCTTGCGTTGCCTTGGAAGCGCACTGCATTCGCATGCGAGAGCCGTGCTTGCACGAATTCATCAATTTGAGCGATTATGCCGAGAGGAGTGGGGGAGGGTTTAATGCGCAAGACCGAAAGCACTCCTCCGCCCAACCTGGTTATATATTATGCAAGTATTGCTCCCCCCCCCTTCCCTTTTATTATTAAACGCACCATCAGAGAGAAAAGCTGAAAGTGAAAATGTATCAACTCCAAAAAATATTTTGAAAGCGCAAGAAGTTCGGTCAACGAACTGGATGAAATGGCGTCTCAAAGTCAAATTGACGGTCAAACGATTATAATTGATGTATCGTGGCTGTCCGGCGGCGCCGCAAAGATCGGAAGCTTTGACATCAAAAATCCCGAAACGATTTCGACTGATATTGCTGGAAAGATCTGAGTCCTGGCCACTTCCCGCTGCCGAATAACTGATTTGAGGAAGCAGACGTGAGCTTTTCGAAGGCAATTGGCTAATTGCCGTGTAACCCCTGCAATTGCCTCGAATTTATTCATCAGTTGAACCATCGACGTAGAATCCTTTTTGCGTATTTTATCTCAATTTCATCTCTCAAGAACAATATTCAAGTTTCGAGGGCTTTACTGCTGAAGTGTGTGCGTGAAATAACCACTGTAAGAGCCTCGGAGGCTGCTAGCTTCAGGAAGAACGGCTAAGGAAAGGGGGTTTGCCAAAGTAAAGGCGAGATCGCGCGTTTTCATCAAGGCGTTTTTTTCGAGGAGCGCTCGCGAGGATTACCCCCTATTCTTTCCGCGCAACATTACGGAAATCCCAGCAGAGCAGGGGATCCATCCAAGGAATTCCTTCTCCCAGCTCCATCCAAGAATTCCCTCTCCCCGCTCCATCGAAGAAATTCCCTTCCCTCCATCCACATGCATGGATCCCCCACGCGCCCTGTCGTCTCACGGGATCCAATCCCCCGATAGACATCCATCACCCGGGAGAAGCTTCCGGATTTCCACACACGGTCGGCGGCTTGGCATTCGAAGAGGCTTTGACCCGCCGCCTCGTCCACGTTGCGAGATCGATCGAAAGGAGCGAGATCGCTCCATTTCGCAAGTTAAAAGTTCTCCCTTTGTCGAGGTGACCAATAACTGTAACATCTTCCCGACTGTCCATCATTCTTCATCAGCTAGATTCCCAAAATATGGAAACTTCTATCTCATGTCATGATAATGGGATGCAGGAAGCCAGGGCGAATGGACCAGGCCCCATCTATAATAATAACAAATGTAATGAGAAAAGCTTTTCAGTGCAACCTCCTGGACTCTCGGGATGATATACGGCCTTGATGGTTTAAAAATTCTAGGGGATGAGAAAAGTTTCGGATGCCAAGACCAGAATTCATTTTAACTTTACGATCGCAGTATCGTTCTCCATAAACATTCTACGTAGGGAAAGATACCCTTCCTTAATGCTCTTGCCTTAAAGCATGCATAACCCTCATCGAGAGTTAGATGGGTCTGTGAGGGAATGAGATCGTCGCAAAGAAGTTGAACGTACGAGTATCCGTCCCGTGGTGGTCTGTCCAGAGATGAGTTCCCCGGCCCAGTCTTTGGCTTCCGTCATGAAAGTCCCTTCGAATTCGCCTCTCGGGTCGTTCGGCCCGCCGTGACGGTCTCCACCGTGCGGCCCCTGTTGCTTTCCCGCCTGCTTCGCTTGGGTGTAGAGACCGCTCTTGTCCTTGCGGGAGATGATGGTCTTCAAGAGGCGTCCCAGCAGGACCAAGAGGATCCCCACCGCGAAGGTGACGATGCTGGAGAGGAGGAAACACCACCATTTCCGCTCCTTGAGGCACTCTTCCTCGTCCTCGTAGACGCTCCTCTGCTGAGCGGGAAGGAAGTGCGGTTGGACGAGACGCGGGCGGGAATGAGACGATTCGCTTCCGCCGATCCATTCCGCCGCGAGCGGTTCTAATTCCGGCGAACAACAGCACGACGAAGGTGGAGGATTATTGAATAGTGCACTCATGTTCAGGACACGCGTCCATCCTTCATTTCACTGCACTTCGCTTTCGCATTACATTAGCTGCCTGGAGACAGACTGAGACCCAGGCAAGGCAGAACTCCTCTCTCTTCCTCTCTTCCTCGTCAATCGATACCGCGGCTCGGCGCTCCACCAATCCCGTGCCGCTACGTCATTGGTCCCTCCGCTCGAGGACGGGCGGAGGAGAAGGGGGGAAGGAAGAACGAGACGGAAAGAAAAGGAAAGAAGGCAGAAAGTAAGATTGGAAGATGATGATGATATGGAAAGTACGTGCCTCGTAAAACAGTCATCCATAAATCGTGTATGGGCAGCAGTCGTGGACAGAATTAAGCGCGAGCATCCTCTCTTCGCGAGGTTTTTCTTCGGGCAATGCAGGAGAGAGTCGGGTGCGCAGTCGATGGAACACGAGGGAATTTTACCGCTTTGCGGGCCCATCGACCTCAGTCTCGGCCCGATCGAGTCCGAACTGCGAAGTTTCATCTCATTATGGATATCCTTGCGCAGACACGCAACTTTCTTCCCGTTCTCCACGCCGAAAATGTCGCAGCCGATGGCAGATGCTCCCATTCGTCTAACCAACCTCTGGGGAGATCGAGGTCTGTCAACCTCGATCCTCCTTTGGCACTGGAGTCAAACTCGGGATCGAACCGCCTTCAGACTTCGGTGACGGCGGATTTCCGTCGTTCATAGTTCACCCTTTCTTTACTGGCACAAATTACTTGGTGCAACTGAGGTGAATTTCTTTCTTGGGGACTAGTACGTGGTATAAGAGTAGTTGGATCTCCCCGTGTTAGTGTGGAGGAACAGGGTATCGTTCTGGAAAGAATCTGGCTTTGAATAAACAATAGCTTGATTAAATTTTCAGCTCTTTCAATATGATATGGAAAAGATGGGAATTAGGATCGATTGCGAAATCACTGCTGTAGCCAAAAGAGATTTTCCGAGCCGAATGAGAAAATGAGAACACGAAAAGCCACACGGAAATTCAAATTCGACCTGCGACCGGGAAAAATGAAAAAATGAAAGGCACCGAGAGGGAAAGCAGCTTGGAAGCAGCTTGTTTTTACATAAACTCAAATGCAAGGTGAAAACCCAAGAACGAATGGAGAAGAAAACGTCCGACACCATCTGGACAGAATGCCCCCCTGCACGTGTCACTTAGTCGCTCCTCAGTCGCGCATGAAACGCATTCATGAATCCTGAAGACGCCGATAGGACTCGGATCCACGTCGAATCCGGATGGTCATTCCACGAATCGGATTCCAAAACGGACTTGGCACAGACCCGAGGCTCCGATATCGCCTCCTCACATCGCAACCCTGCATCGCAACCCTGCATCGCAGCCCTGCTCGAGACGAAGCCTCAGTCGTGCACGAAGTCGTGCGCGAAGAGATCGTGCTCGCGGAAGCGACCTTGGAAGTTCCCCAGCGAAATGAGTTTCGCTTCCCGGGAAACCATCTCGACTTGCTAACCCCGAAAGATATTCGGGAGAAGATGAGAGCCATCTGGCTGCAATCTCGGTGAGCCTATGAATGCGAAATGCGATGAATATTCCTCGTCTTCCAAGCGAGACAAAATTATTCCTTTCTTTCCCACTCTTCGATACGGACGGTTTTATTTCAAGGAATGGCTCACTCACCGTGGAGAAAGAAAGTTCCTATAAAAATTTTTAAAGTAAAAATCAGTGTGAAAAAGCCTCCAAATTCATTTGATTTTGTCCATCGGCGTTGTGAGTTTGGAAAACTTATAGGTCAAATAAAGCTTCTTAGGACGGTATGAAATCGCGTTTTATCTTGTCGGATATGACAGACTGCTTTGAAACAGCCGTTTCGTGAGCTACATGAGAATGACGGCGATAAGGTCCCCTGTATGTTACCTTATTTCAACTGGTATTTACTCATGTTCGTGGGTTTTTTTTCTCCAGCACTTGCAACATCAACTCCTTCCGTCAGCGCTTGATAAGACGTCACTAAATGACGTCACTCTCGGACAAGCAGCTGCCAGAGGAACATAAGGAACTGTGAGAGCACCTAGTGACGTCTTGGGATGCTGCAAGCGTTAGCAGACCAGCAGAGCCGCTTGAAAAATTAAACACCCTTGGTTTCATTATGATGAAGCTTGTCTCCAAGACGCTCCCCCCCCCCCTTCCCCCCCTCCCCCCCCCACTATTCTCCCTTCCCCTTTTCGCTGGAATATGACTTTAATTTCCGGCAGAATCTCAGTCATAAGACTGAATAAGTCATAAGTAATAAGAATCAGTCTTATAATCCTAGAAAATATTTTGGCTCCCTTTGCAAAGAGACTCCCACACCCCCCTTTCTCCCCCCCCCCCTTTCCCCCCGAAGGGATAAGGGTCAATCCCTTGCGTCCAAAATGACGTCAAAACGGAAGGCACTTTAAGATCACAATAAGATTCGCGTCCTTGTGCAAGTGCATTTCGAGTCGGAAATTATGGAAAAGATGGGGGCAGGCCACCTGGCATGGCCAAGAGATACAATTGCCCCATTTCCCTTTCCCTTCGTCTGATACGGTTTTCTTGAAAATGCAGCACCCGACGGGCCTGTCTCATTTGATATTCCTCTCGTCGCAAGTGACTCTCTCGCGCTGGGGCAGCGACGAAATTGAATTCCCCCGTCGAATTTGACTTTCTTATGCCCATATTTGACTCGAAAAACTAATAAAAACGGGTCGGAAATGGCCCTTCCCGTTTCACAGAGGTACCTCGTCCACAAAAGGCCTCAAGGTCGCAGGATCCACCCGCTCGAATCACGCGACGAAGCAGGAAAATCGGATCGAGTGAGGCAGGCTTCGCTTCTTCGGAAATCGCGGTGACTCGGGTGAACCTGTTCCCATAAAACGATCGTTTAATCGGTCTTGCCCATCTAGTACATGTCGCCCCTGCGCTCCACGTGCAAGCCATATTTTAGCAGGAACAGAGTCGTTTCTCGATGCGAATCACGTCGGACTCCGGGCGCATGACCGGGTCGTCGTTCTGCGTTTCGGAATCGAGTCGACTCTTTTCGGTCGACCTCTGTCGGCACTGCAGTTATCGATCGTTTCCTGAGTGATGGAAATTTTTAAGAGTCGGGAAAACCTCTCGTTCCCTTCCTTAACTTGAGTCGTGCATTCGCGATCTAACGGCACCGCGAACCCAGCCCGAGCAAGAATCGCTCATGATCACACAGCATGTTAAGGAATGCGAGTTGTTCTGAAACTTACAATTTCGATAGAGTTCTTACGCTTTCGCAAGCTATTTTTGCGCTCGAAAGTTTTCTTTCCCTGTCCCTTCGGCAAGCCATTCCATCGCTTTGATTCCATTCCACATTTCATCGTCCCGAAGGTCAAAGCCCCGTCAGATAAAAATCAGACAGGGCTTTCACTCCCCGACTTTTGACATTGACTTTTGACAGGAGCTCTCCTATTTTACCAGCACATCACACCATTCCTCACACACATTGTGACGATGTGACGATTGCGAAAGGAACGTCCATCCGCACTTCGCTCGATCAATTGGGGCACTGGCTGCTGCCAGTGGCAGTTTCACCTCTTGCCGAGAGGATTCCGTTCTTGCCGAACGATGTCGAACGATGTCGAAACGAGGTCTTTCTTCGCGTCTGTTCGATTCTTGGCCCGATATAATTTTATGGTGTGCCGCCACATTCCTCATCGCGAGGAACACTCGAATCCGCGATGATTGGTCGGATACGACCGAAGACGAGAAAACACATCGATCCAGCTCACCGATGAGACCCGGGCGCAAGATCCGTCGAACGGAATAGCAATTACAATAAGGACCGGGGACGGCTTTATCGCACGTGGCAGACGCCATCCCGTCCAATCTCCTCGTTTCCCTCACCTCCCACCCCCTCCTCCCCCCTTCCCCC
>CAJPEV010000683.1:70321-100155 GCA_905338385.1 Darwinula stevensoni | reverse complement strand
TTTCTTTATTTTGAGTCGAGATAAAGTCGAAATATAGCCGAAATAAAGTTAAAGCAAAGTTAAAGAAAAGTTAAAGACGAAATAAAGTTAAAGTAAAGTTAAAGAAAAGTTAAAGACGAAATATAGCCGAAATAAAGTTAAAGAAAAGTTAAAGAAGTTTCGTGAAAAAGGCCCCTGGATTGTTCAGGAAATTTGAGACCTTCATGGGGGATTGTACCCGAGGAACCCTTCGCGAGAGCTTGTTTTCGTTCCCAAAGCCCCTCGTTTGTTCTGAGCAAAAGAAGACCGACTTCTTTAAGTAGTAAATAGAATCGAAAAGTCCATCCGCTGTTCAGTAGAAGTTCAAGGTAACATAGGACGAGCTCCGCCTGCAAAAGCTTCAATTCGAAACCTCCATGGAAAGCTCCTGCGACATTGGAGCGTTGAGACTGCATGGAGTCAAGGGAAGCCAAAAACGGCAACGACTATCCTAGATGGTCACAGGGTCCTTCCAGAGTTTCGGCAGTACCTCTCACCAGTCCAAAAGGTGGAATCGATTTTGAACCTGTAAAAGTTTAAATTCATAATATCACTAAGGAAATCCGCTTAAGTTGATACACGTGACTCTGCGTCCTCTGGGGGAGCAGGAAACCCCCATATTACTTGGAGTCCCCAAAGGAAGAAATAACTGATAAAATTAAAATAAAGATCAGGACTCTTTCGTGGCAACGGATAGTGTAGCCTGCTCGAAAATGTGATGGACGAGGTCGCCTCGTAGAGGTTCCTCTTATACCTACTCGTCTGGTACGATTTTATCTTCGAAACGTAGGAAACAAGCATACACAAAATTCTAAAATTTGCATTGATGTTGCTTGGTTGGTGGCTCAACTTGGTTGAAAGCACCCGAAAAAAGCCATCAGTGCAGAAAAAAAACTTTTTTTCTTGAGTGCAATGACAAGCGCAAAAAAAAACTTGCAGAAGATATGACAGTTGCCGTGAAACTGTCGAATTCGTTTCGAACTGATCGACACAACGGGGGCGATACCACAATGGTAGAAGATATCCAAATTAAACATAACCGCTAGTGACAATGCTGAAAAGTATTGTCGCTAGTCCCTTATCAAAAAAGCGTTTCAAAAAGCAAGAGAGTCCGCGCGAACGCAGACTCCCCAAAGGCAAAAATTTCGCCGTTGACCTACCCACATTTGGGGCAGTCACAGGGGTCAGCTCAGCCGGAGTGCAATGGAAGAGCCTCACCCTGGGAGAACGACCTTCGTGATCACCGTTTCTCCCCGGCCAGGTAAGTTTATGACTTATGTGGTCCCGGTTACCCAAGTCCAATTTCCCTTTCTCCCACCATGCCCCATCCTGCCATTCCTCAGCCTCCCACACTTTCTCTCGTCTGCAGAAAGGAACCAAGAGGTTTGATTCCATTGGGAACCAGGCTGTTCCATAGAGGGAACTGGGTACCTCAATGCTTTCCCGTTTGAAAAAGTACTGCAGAGGGAGAAGATAGAGAAAATATGCAGGCAGCCACTGTGGCTCCATCTACCACAATGTAGAATCATCTCTCTTGTCTCTCACCCTCCTCCCCTCTCCAGCAATCATTCAACATAATATAAGCAGGTGAACGTGGAATCTAATGCAGACGGCATCCGAATCGCAATAAAATATGTTTATGCCATCAATGAAAGGTTCCCTCACCCGCAAAGCTTCTTCCGTTCCTGGCGATTTTAAAAGAGTGACCAGGTCGAGACATTCTTCTCTCAAGGTGCCCTCGTTACGCATGTATGGAAATCTAAAAGCCACAGACTGGCATATGAATAGACTTTGTGGATGATTTCCTTCAAGATGATTCATATACCATATAATACTCTGTTGCTTCCGAACGTCGAACAGAAATTTCTCAGTTCTCCCTCTATTAGAATCCCCCCCCCTTTTTTTTTCCTCCGACTATGGGATAGTGTGATTCCGATCTCAATGTGGAAAAAAACGCAGTACTTTTAATTAGGCGGAGTATGTCCCACATAACATAGGTGGCGTCTGAATCTCACCGGGACCGATTTAAACTCATCGAACGCATTCCACATGGTGATCAAGTAGCCAACGAACGTTTTGAATGCTTTCGGCACGGTGGTCGACCGAATGTGTCAATGCATCGAATGGCGAGATTTCTCGGATCATCAAATTCCCTTCCAGCCAACCGCAGACGAGTCCCTTCATCGCTCGAGCTTCCCTGGAAACATCGGGAATCCGATGAATCAGCGACAGTCTCAAAGGGGATCCGCGATCGACGCGGTGGCTTTCGTCTCCGCTCCGTGGCTCACTGGATCCTACGAGGGAGCGACGATTCTCATCATAAAACAAGGCGAGGCGTTTAAGAGTTCGTGCACGTTACTTACGTATACGTTTACTGCGTGCATTAGTTCGTATTCGTTCCCTGTTGATCTGCCTTCTCGGCTATGTTAGAATGAGGGGAGTGAGGCATTTTGGCTGGTGGGGCAAGTTCATCGCGAAGGCGAAGGCTATTTTTGTGCAACCATGCACGTTGCTGACGAGAGAAACCGAGGACCGTCATTTTCCAGGGTCGGTCGAAAGATGTCTGATTGTCTTCTGGGATTACTGAATCCCGAAACGGGGAGGTAAGAAGCGCCATAAAAATCCGCCCGTCTTTTCCTTTTCCCTTTCAAATTAATCATATGCAGACTTTGTTTTCCAGTTCTAGCTGAACTACATAGGCTGATTTTTTCGGGATGCACGATAATTGTACTGTTACGCAGGAATACAGGGTGCAGCAAAAGCGAGGGAACATAGGACTTTTGGGGGAATTTAACTTTCCTTTCTGTCTAACATTTCAATAATAATTTCAATAATAATAATGTGCACTCAAGCATGGAGGTCACAAGCATGAATAGCAACGGAAATGACATGTAACCACCAAAACTGCTGTACTTGTTCCAGGTGAGTAATTGTCGATCATTTGCAGCCAATTCCAGTAGGCTCACAGGGAGCTCTCTTCCCTGGACTATTGTATGCCAAATTGATTAAAAAGAAATGCGAAAATGTCCTGACATCGACAGTCACTTTGAAACTTAAATGTAAAAAAAGTCCTAAGTCCCTTCACTTTTGCCGCACCCTGTATACTCCAAACAACGTGCATCCCGAGTTCGCACGCCAATCCCGACAACGCAAGACGAAGAAAAGCAAAAGACGAGCTCAAATAAAAGAAATTCCGACGTCTGTGTTGACCAGACGCCGTCCCCCTCATCCGTCCTCACGCCGTTTTCCGTGGGACCGGACTGACCCGCTGCGCAACTCGTTAGAATTTCCTTGCGAGGGGGAATAGGGAGACGGAGATGGAGACGGATCGGCTCCACGGCTTTCCTTCTCGTTTCAATAGGCATTCAATCGAATGACGCACGTATTCAACGGAGAAGGATGCCGAGGGCGGATTGAATTGAAGGTCTGGAATGAACGGGTAATCGAGTCTCTCCTTGGCTCATCAGGCAAGAGGGTGAAAAAAAAAACCTTATAATTTGACAGCCTGCAATCAAGAAGTCAGGGGTATTCAATAAAACTCCCACGAGTTGAGTCGTGAAAGCAAGATTCTTCGTCCTTGCCTCATATGAAAGTCTGGCAACGTCTCCTCCTCCGCTTTCTCGCTCCAGCGAGAGCGAGAGTGCGCTAACCTCCATGCTCTCTCATACATGATAGGGTATCGCCCCTTGAGGCGACATCACTCTCCCTGGACTGAAAATAGCTGCTCCATGTGAAATTGTGAGCCAGGAAAGCGAGAATGCATAAAAATTTGTCTCCCCTGGAACGGGCGTTAGGAGATGACTGCCTCCATGAGAATCCATTAACTAATTTTTTTAATCACCACTCAGAAACTCTTTAGAACCCACAGGTTTTTTTTTAGAGTAATACACCTAAAGCGTATAAGTCGAGCCGTAACGTTGTTACAGTCGTCATTTGCCGTTGCAATGTACATCACTAGAAGTAATGAATGTATGAATATGTGGAGAAATTTCATATTCTATCAATAGATATACGTAATTCTGTTTCCCATGCACCAAAAAAAATGCAGCACTCTAAATCAACTTTCAAAACAGTAATAGACAGTAGCAATAAAATTGTGGGGGAAAAAAGTCGACACAGCATGTGTGCCATTTTGCAATAATGCTAGTGAACTTGTTAAAACATGTCAATGCCTTGACATGTTTTAACAAGTTCACTAACATTAACATGTGGGATGTCCATCTCTTGTGAGGCATGTTTCTCAGGCTAGAGAATAATGGATTCCGAACCGAAGTAGTTCACCTGTTCCAGTATAGCTTCTCATCATCAAATAGCAGGTAAGAACGCGCATATCGACGCTTTATGTATGGGAAGTAGCGGACGAACACAACTGTGGTATCTATTAGATTTGTTTCGTGAAGTAAGGAAGTCCGCGCGAACGCAGACTCCCAAAGGCAAAAATTTCGCCGTTGACCAACCCGCATTTGGGGCAGTCACAGGGGTCAGCTCAGCCGGAGTGCAATGGAAGAGCCTCACCCTGGGAGAACGACCTTCATGATCACCGTTTCTCCCCGACCAGGTAAGTTTATGAGTTGTGTCACCCCAGCAGTCTTACACACACGACCTCTTCTTCTCCCAACCCCCATCCCGCCCTTCCCCATCCTCCTCCATCTTCCCTTTCCCATGAAAAGGAGCCAAGGGATTCTATTCCGCTGAAAACCAGTTTACTCCAAAGTGGGAAAAAGGAACAACTCAGTGCTCTCTTGTTGAAAAATATACTATACTCGGAAGGAACGTGAAAAACATTTACGTTGCCACTTTGGCTCCATCTATCACAAGACAGACTAATCTCTCTTTCCCTCTCACCCTCCTCTCCTCTCCAACAATCACCTGGCATAATATTACGTATAAGCTGATGAATATGGAATGTAACGCACAGGGCATCTTAATCACAATGAAATTCATGCGCCTGTGTTGACCCCATCCCGTCCCTCGCACCTATTCCCACGTCGCCGTTCGTGGGATCGGACTGACCGGATGTGCGACTCGTTAGGAATTCTTTGAGAGGGCGAATGGTGAAACGGAGATGGAGACGGATCGGCTCTATGGCTTTCGCCCTCTTCTCAATGGGCATTGAATCGAATGACGTTATGTATTCACGCGCGATGGATGTCTTGGGCGGGTAGAGTGAAGGTCTGGAATGGACGGGAATCGAGTGTCTCCCTGGCAAGAGGGCGAAAAGCTTCATTGTCGGACTGTCTGCAGTAAATCATAGGTATTCAGTAAAACTCCCATGAGTCGAGTAATGAAATTTGGCAGTTTGTTGTGTAAGTTTGTTGCTGCAAATTAGGGTTTTCGTTTAAAGTGCCTCATCATTGGTCAAATCGGTTTCATCTTTATTTTGCTTAAATAAGACTAGCTGTTCCAAAAATTCCCGATAGCTATGGAGAGGGGGCTAGGGATTGTGCGATGAGAGTTGGAACAAACGTATCTCCAAAATTGGACGTGGGTAAACCAGATGATTTTTTGCTTGAAAATGTTGAATGGGAAAGCCAAAAGAGAAGCTGAAGTGCGAACGGAAAGTAGCTCGTGGAGAGCCGGATGCAGGCCGGATGGCAGGATGCTTCTCTCGAGTGCCTCTCCGTCTTTTTCGTCTTTTCCTCCCCGCGAGACGGATGAGGGCGAGAACACATCATTTCGTTCTGAGAATAACGGGAGCAAAACAATGGAAGAGTGAGAGGCGCTAACAATCGAAGGAAGTGAATAGTTCTTTTGGATTTTTTTTTGCGGCTGTCTTGGCAGAGAACCAACTCGCACTCATCAAACTATACAGTGATAAAGTCACGTGAATCGATATTCCGTCGTATGCAAATGTTCTTATATTTAACTACCTCTGAAATGCTCGTCACGCGAGCGCAAGGGCCAAATCCACTCCAAGCATTACATGACCATCGTTTCTTTTTTTTGTCCAAACTTGACGACCGAGGGGCCACCCACCCACCATTGAAGCGGGAAACCCCGAGGCTTCGCGACACGCGTCCACCTCCTCGGCCCGGGAGAGACTGGCTGGAGCTTCCCGCGGTCTTCCACGTGGTTCCCGCGTGGCAGGGATGTCCTACGAGCCGCGACTCCACGTTGTCAGGTCAGGTCGAGTTAGAAAATAAACGGGTGTACCCACAATATCGATTCCTTCATTCATTCTCCAGGGTTCGGGAGATGATGGGACGATGACAAGCTCGATAGAGACGAGAGCCTACTTATTTCATCCAGAAACGTCTGAAATTTTCTATTAGGATATGCACATTAGATGCATTACCGAAAGGAGCTTTACCAGAGTCTGCCTTGGAAGCGGTCAAGCAACAAAAGAAAAATGTTCGTATCTTATTGCAATTTGATTATCGGGCATAAAGCGTGGACTTCGAGCAACCGATGAACATCACGTCGTGAAGCGTGGCGAGTCCCCGCCAGTTACTTTCACTTGGATGCTGCATCGTGTCAGGGCATCCTTACTCGTTTCTGATTCGTCGTCGTCTGCTTTTGCAATCTTCTCTCGTGGGTGCGAGGCCCTGGACCGGGAGTTTTGTCGCTTCATCCTCATCTTGTCCATTTCGTCAAAATATCATTCGCTATTGCTTTCGAATAACAGCTACTTCGACGTTACTAACAGGACCGATTCGATCAATACTGAAGTGTGCATCGGGCAACACTTACATATGGGCGTATAGTAACAGTCCCGATGTATGAAAATGAACGAAATTGCATGAAAAGCAAGAAATTCTAGAGTATTCCTGGGCATCGTGATAAATGATTGCAAAAACATGAACGGAATTCCTAGAATTCGATTTCTGGTAGCATGTTGGAGCATAATGATCTTTCATGCAAATTTGGGAACTTTCGACTCGAGCGAGCAGACAAAACGATTATGGGAAATTATTGAGCAATCGTTTCCTTTTCCAGCGAGTGAACTAAATATAGAGGCCCTCTCTATCGTACTGGATCCAATCCAATCATTCCTTGTGTACTGCATATAATTTCTAGTGCCTGATGGCCTCAGCGGTCGGTGACGCTTGATGTAGCGGAATAAATTGTGCACCCCTTCGTTAGTAGGTTGGAACCTTACCTGATTTGATGCGATTGCATTCTATGCGAAAACCAGTCGAGTGATGAGGAAATAACTCATTTCAAAGCCAGATGGCAATAATACACCGGGAACGCTAATAACAGCCATCTGCACTCCAAGAGATATGGTACGCCAAGCACTGAAGTGGGGAGCAATAACTGGACGAGTGCATTTCAAATGAGCTCAACGAGTCCCTAACGCTCATAAGTTCTTCCAAGAAAGCTCATTATTATTATGTCATTACCAAATCTACCATTTCCTTCTTATTACTTTTCTTGGCAATAGTCAAAGATCATAACATTTAAAGGCAATTTCCAAGAAACCAATCTGTTACTACTTACCTACCTGGTTAGTGCATGAAGCAAGGACGCAGCCAGATGGGTGGCCGTGGGGCTTCCAGATGATCCCCAAAGAAAGTTGTGTAAAAATGGAATATAATGAAGGAAAAATGTTTGCACAGATTGAAAGGCAGTCTCACTCCCTCTTCCCTCGCAAGGTGATCTCAAAGAAGGGGGAAATAAATGAGAATTTTCCTCAACAAAAGTAAATTTCATTTTGGCATTCTGTTTCCATCTGTAGTTCACTCTCAATATTTTCACACTGGCAATTCATGGGAATAATTCGATGATGTAAAAGTGCCGAGAAGGATGCTGCAAAAGATAAATGGCATTTCTGATGATCCCTCACTGATAGTATCTGCTAAATCTTCCTGTGGATGAACAATAGTTGGGTCCTCAATTGGAAAACTTCCAGTGAGAAACTAATCAGAAAATATTGTTATTTTCAAGAGTATCACCCTTATCAAGAAAATGAAGTTTTTCATCCATGTTATTTTAAGAGAATTCTAGATACCATCTTTTTCTTCATTTGGTGCAAGGGAATACACAACTTCAGCATTAATTGCAGCCTTTAACCCCTATCCTGTCAAGGTAAGAGATGAATGTAACCAGGCAAGGTGGACCCCCAATTACTTAAAGTTTATATTGTGTGAAAACAGGCAAAAGCATATTTATCACAAAGCAAAGTCTTTCTTACATTGATTCTGGTGAATTTGAAAAGTAATGCAAAATTAATGCTGACATTGTTAACTCAAACACAAAATACCAATAAATTCCAACGGACTCCACTCGCCTGGATAAGGGTTAAAGCACACTGCCACTTCCCATCCTTGTACTGACATATCAATGATGATAATCTTTCAACAACACCATCACCAGGCCAAACTGAGAAGCTCTGCCAATAGAAAACAGAGATAATCCAAGAAGGAAAACACAATCCAAAAATATCTGTTGTAAACATTATAATAGAACCAGCACAATTTCAATTGGAATAGTTTCTGTATAAATACCATAGCAATGTGAACGATTCCAGAACTCAGAAAGTGAAATAAAGGAATACATGAAAAATGGGTGTGTACCACCATTCAGAGCCCAACTCCAACAGACTTGCTCTTGGGAACACCAGGACGTGCACCTCGTTTCTGACTCTGATTCACTTTGTCTCCCATGCTCAATGCCATCCCCTGCACAACCCATTTCATATCCACAACATAATGCACTTTCCTATTGCCATACAGTGCAATGCTTGGGTCAGAAAACAAAGAGAAGATAGTAAATTTACAAAGAAACTCACCACTGACTTTACTGACCTAAGTATAGGCCTAGGTCTACTGCAAAAATACTTGTTCCCCTCAAATGAAGCTTTTGCTCAAATTCAGAAACAAAAATTCATTCATGCCTTCAGTCCTAGCATCAATTCTCCAACCCTGCAGTGTTTTCCAAGGTCAACTGAGGCATCTTTAGTCATTTTCACACTATTTTTTTTTACAGAAATAATCCCTACTTATATTACTAATGAAAGACCAAATTTTTCTAATGTAATCAGATCACAAATCATATAGAAAAGGTACTTGAGTAAACGAACTTCTGATGGTCCAAAGACTAACACATCCTTGCATCAAACCTTCTACTGCATGAAAATTGCTGGGTTGCCAATACAATCATGTCTCTCTTCTAAGAACCTCAGCAACCTTACAGCCTTTGTACCCTAAAGGGAACAAATGTGACGCCCAGAGTGAACTGACCTGGCTCTTAGCTCTGATCCTAATGTGACCAGTAACAGGAGCATTGGGTTTACTCAGGTCCCTCTCAATGCTCACGTTCGCAAGTGTATCTTCACCAAAGATGGACCGAGCATAGAGATTGGCTGCCATGAATCCACAGTCTCCTGATAAGGCCTACCAGTAATACATGCAAAATACCTTTTATCATACCAGGCATTATGAAAAATAAATAAAAATGAAGAAGCACCACATACCTTTTCTGGTGTGAGACATTTCATGTTGGTGCTCTTCACCAAATGATCCAGGTAAGCTCTCAAGTCAGTTATGTTAGTAGACACTCCAACCTGCAAAAATGTTAAACCATGTCAAAGATGAAAATAATACCAAAGAAAGTCCAGCTGGATGATGAGAAAGCTCCAAACCTTGTTCTCCCACTCAAACTCCACCCACATCTGTCGAAATTCAGTATCTGTGCAAGAGGCAGGGACTATGTAGTCCATGATGTCAATGTGAATGTCGTTAAGAACAACCACATTGCGATCCGACATCGAACTGTGCAAATCATACACTAGAGGGGCAAAATAAATTTTCTATAATCATAAGCCACAGGCCAGCAAACAAACAAGTTGTATAACCAGAACATCTCGCACCAATATTTCCAAAAATTATGCCATTTTCTGTAGAGGAGACTTTGACATTAGCCTTGATGTTGCAGAAATCATGTGGGGCTAGAACAACTGGACTTGGTTTTTCAACCAACTTCAGGTCTCCTAGTGTAGCCAACTCCACGCAACAGTTCTGCAATGTGTCATCTGCAAAATATTTCATACTTTCAGTATTGTATGTTGTCATATTCTAGTGGTTTACTAACACATCTTGAAACATACATCCTTAATCTTGCAGTAAGATGGTGGAAAAACCTACTTGTTTGATTGACAACTAGGATGTCCAAGACGATATCATACTGATTCACATGGACGTATGCCTCCACATACACTGGATCGGAGAATCCTGTCAGTTGCGTCACCTAATTTCAATTTTAAAAATGAAAAACAATTAGAAATTTCACTCATGGTGAGCAAAAAACTTGTATTGGATTTATGTTCTCAGAGAAATTCTGGATATGAAATCTGCCACAGGAGTATACTGTATACACACCTATGAAGAAACCAGTGAAGCATATGTACAAGTGTAGTATGCCTACATTCCATTCTTAAATCATGAGTACCTCATTCCCTCATGAATAATAAGGTATACCACTATCTGGTCTTCAAATCAGGAGTAAGTTATTCTGATTGCCCATCTGAAAATTACAGATTGGAGTAGGCCTGTTCACTTTCATTTAAATGACTGTATCTTAATTGAATATCACATCACCTTGTTGAGTTTGGAGGAGGAGAAATCCAGGCCTTCCTTCTTGGCCATGCCAACAGCCTTGGTGAGACTTAGCTCAAACATGTCTTCCCTCTCTCCAAACTGGTTCTTCCCGAGAAGTTGAACAAATGAGATAGCATCATCTGGTTGGATCTTGATATCTTGTTTCTTGGTTCCCTGTGACAGACAAAAGTTTATGAATAAACTCATCAAAACAAAAATCTAAAAAATACAAGGAGCACAGGGTGTGAGATGTAGGCAGAGACTTTGGTAACAAGGGGTAGATTTTTGCTGCCTTGTGCAACCAGCATCTGAGCCAGGGCTTTTCGACTCTCCTCCAAGAATATCTGACGCAGAAACTTAGGCCGCTCAGCTATGACTTCCAAGCACAGGCTAATGCGATCCATGTCATCATTCGTCATTGCTTTTTGGGGCAGCCCTATAATGTTACAATGTAAAACACAAATGTGAAATTTCAAGCAACATCCTTAGAAATTTATATCAGAAGTTTTCACAAACCAGATTTTCCAAGGTGGATGATGGAAGCCATGATGAGCATGGCCTCAGCACAGAATTTATTTTGTTTCTTTGTATCATCTTCCAGGTCAATGTAAGTAAAGGCCAACTTGACCAAGGTTGTGGCCAGAGAAGCACCAAAGAAAAAGTCACCATCAAGGAGGTGTTGAAGAAGGGATGGTCTTTTCTCTACTTTTTTAGAACTCCTGGAAAGCATACAAGCATTCAACAGTTCATACACAGAATGTGACAAGTAAAACACAGCAATATATTTTAAAAAGCAGTAATAGAGAGCATAATTTAGAACACTACCACACAGTCTATAACAACAGGTCAAAAAGTTAATATAGCAAACATGTAGAGAACTCAGCAAGCAAAATACCCAAAGACCATTAGTGGGAAAGAAGGTACTTACGAAGAGGTACTGAATGCAGACTGTGTGGCATATGTCCCATCAGCAGTGACCAATTTCTTCACACTTCCACTGCTCTGCAAATCCTCTGTATCTGTTTTTTCCCCAGCAATCCTCTTTAATTCATTCTCCACCAAAGGAATCTGAAACAAAGTCCACACTCGTGGATGTTTCGGCATTGATAGAATTCATTCAAGGAAACATCTGCAAGAAACTCACATCCCCAAGAGCCTGTCGGATTTCATTCATGACAACCTGAATATCATTTGCTGATGAGGCATACTCCCCAAGAATCCAAAGAGCAGCACGATGAATCTCTGTCGATTTGATTCCTTCAAATGCATCCAAGAGTTTCTAAGAAATGAAAAAATATTTACCAGTAGATTCACATCATGGAACATCTTGAAACTTGATGCCAGAGAGACATTGGATTCCCTGATCTCACCTCAATGATGAGAGGTTGAAGCTGCTCAAACTTCTGGATTGCTTCCCGGATGAAGACAAGGACATCAGCAGCAGCAAGTTCATTTGTGTCAGACAGGAAGTCCATGAGCAGAGGAATGACTGTGGCAGAGACTTCAGGGAATTTAATGCAGCAAGAGTGCAGAGTACGAACAAGAAGCTGGCGATATTTCCCTGATGCCTCATGCTCCACAGTGTTGTGGGTCTTGGACACTTCCTTCTTCAGCACCAATACCATCTCCTCAATTGTTCGTGGAGTCACGAGCTCCAAGGCTTAAGCACAGGGAACAATACACAATGTTAGGGTGGATTTTTGAACAGAGCACTATCCGATAATGCAGCTTTATTCACCGGATTTATAATGCATTTTCTCCGAAATAAAGCTGCATTATTGGATAATGCTCTGTTCAAAAATCCACCCTTAAAGTTTTTACAAGCTTTCCAGATTCAGGATAGTAGTTTTGAACTCTGGCAGACTTCTAAAACCATGATGATTGTACCTTGAGACCGTATTTACTATAGTTTGGAAAATAAATTGATTCAACATAGGATATGCACTAAAAATTGCCTTTTTGAGGTAAGAAAGACTATTTCCATAGCAAATTAGTGGTTGCCATCCAAGTCAACTGTTACCGGTTTTAGAATGATGAATGAAAATTTAAGGACAAAGATTGCAGAATATCCACTCCAGAACCCTGTTGGGTAATCAAATCTTTTACTTACATGTTTTCAAGGGGGAAAGTGCCAACCTGAACAAATCCTATTTATTTTTCAGATACAATTCGTACAGCAGCACTGAAGACTTCCAGTGAAATCAGGACTCAGGACTCTTGGTCCTCCATGAGGGAGAATTTTCAATTCGATGCTAAAGATTCTTTTAACCATATGACTGCATAAATTCTGCTGGCACCTATTGTGTGGGTCAGAAATACATACTGCTGTGCAATGAACAACCACAAATTCTTAATTTGCTCTGCAATGGATTTTACAATTAAGAATTTTCAATTACACAAAGAGAACTCAAAGGCATCAATACATTATATATATACAGACTCAAATGTACACTATATTGGCAAAAGTATTAGGACAAGCCTCCTTCTGCCAAAAACAGATTGTCCCAGAGGTTATGTGGTAGAGGACATTACTATAGTCCAATATAATGGTTGTCTGCAATCTGTGACAGTTGGTGTTTGCTAGTATGGTGCATGGATTGGGGCTGATGGAGTTTTGTGAGAAATGATAGTTGCTCGTCAAATTTTCCTTTGTCCTAATACTTTTGGCAATGTGAATCTGATTTTTATTATCAACTTGTATTGGGTTGATCAGAAAGTTCTGGCCATTTCGAGAATTTTCCAGAAAAAAATTTCTGAAACTTTCTTGAACCTTCCACAGTAGCAGTATATAAAGGGTGTGTGGGTGTGATTACACAGCAGTTGCATAGTCGTTCAAAGCCTATAACCATGACTTCCAAAATCAACTTTAACAAGACCACCCAACATCAGTGCCTTCTTTACGACTTCCTATCTGGCATCACAGCAGCTGAATTGAGTCGCTGCATCTGCACCGTGTTTAGCCAAAGTGCAGTTTATCTGAGGCAAAGACTTAGCGACAGCACTTGGCTGCGCCCAGTCCACCATCGTAATGCACCTGGCTGCAATCAGCAAGAAGAGCAAGTTGGGTCAGTGGGTACCCCACGATCTGACCAACTGCCACTGTGAACGCCGTGCTGAGGTGTGCACTTCGTTGCTGTCGTACAAATGCATAAACGAGTGGCTGGATTCCAGTCACTGGAGACGAAAAGTGGATGCTGTACATCACCTACCAACACAGGCACCAGCGGGTTGATGCTGATGCTCAGCCAGAGCTGGAGCTGAAAGGTGACCTGCACCTCCAAAAAGTCATGTTGTGCATTTGGTGGGACGTGCAAGGCGTGATCTACTTCGAGCTGCTCCCACCCGATACCAGCATCACCACTGCCTACTACTGTGATCAGCTGCAGAAGCTCGCCGACAAACTCTGCACAGTGAGGCCAGGGCACCGTTGTGTCCAATTCCTACACGACAACGCAAGGCCACATGTCACGAAGATCACATGGCAGAAACTGCTGGATCTGGGCTGGGAGGTTCTGCCCCACCCTCCGTATAGCCCAGATCTGGCGCCAACCGACTACCATCTCTTCCACGCTCTGGACAACCATCTTCGCCAGTAAAGGTTCAACGATGACGCCAAGGTTGAAAACTGGCTGACTGATTTTTTCTACTCACAGCCAGCTCAGTTCTACAGGGATGGAATCAGGAGTCTGCCTGATCGTTGGCAGAAGGTGATTGACTGATGGCGATTACTTCATTGGATGAACTTTTTTGCTTTTTTAAAAAACTCGGTTCTCGAAACGGCCAGAACTTACCCATCGACCCAATAGTGTAAATGACAGAAAACATTTTAAACATAGCATCAGTGGCTTAAAGGCCATTTCAAATTTAGCATATCTTGCATGTGATATAGAAATGCATGCAGGAAGCTCAAGATTTGCATGCTTGCATGTTGTGCATTCATGGTTACATATCCATTGGTGTTGATAGAATGCCCAAGATCAAAGACGATTGCTGTTGATAGAACACCAAAGACTGAGGCACTTTTGGCATCAGATGATGTCATCAGCACAATGTGCATTGAAATCACTGAGACAAATAGTGGTAAAACTTATTCCATTGCTTACGTAGTTGCAATGAAAAGTAAGAGTGAAACTAAGAGTTCCAATATTGGTGCATGGACCATTACTTTCAATATGCTCAATAACTCATTGCTGGAACCTAGCACTTAATATGAAATGTTCATGCCCAGTAATGGCATCCTACATCATGTATATGTTCCATTGAGTTCTGTTTCATTAGTTGAGGACTTATCAAAAGATCAATCCTAAATCTTACCAAGCTGAAGAGTCTTGCGTCTGACTTCATGATCAGGTGAAGAGAGGACACGAAGAATGTCCATGACAAGCTCCTGCAAGACTTTCTCATGAGCTGGATGCTCCTTCAGAGCAATGAGTCGATCTAAAACTATGAGCTTCACGTTGTTGTCACTCTCCTTCACAATGAGATCAATATAGCAAGAAGCAGCAGCTTTGATAGCAGTTGGAGCAGTGGACAGTGTTACAAGGGTGCCTGCTGCTTCGTATCGGACGGCCTGACTTGATGAGTTCAAGAGATTATAGATGCATCGGATGAATCGTGCACGCTCAGATGGATTTGCATGGCACACCTGCAGGCAGAGCCATAACTGTCAGTTAAACATGAAATCAGATAGCAATGCCCAACAGAGAGAGAATTGTTCAACCTTGTAGATGAGCTCAACAATGACCAGTTGGAGGATGTCCCCAAAGGTGTGAACTTGGTCAATACAGGAACTGAGATAATTGAGAGCTCTGTCCTGATCTGCATGAATCAGCATCATGAAGGCATTTCGCTTGCATGACATATCTTGCTCTCCTTCAAGGAATGTTGCTATCAATTCTGGGGCATCTGGGATCAGGAAATCAAAATTCCTGAAAAACATGAAGGCAGCATATAGGATTATACAAACTCGGTAAGAAAGTCCCATAACAAAGGCCTGAAAAGAGTTTAAACATTACTATAGATACAATCAAGCCTGGGCCAAATATTATAGGGAGATCTCACTTGTAAATGGTAAAGATGGCCAGCACAGCATTCCGCCTCACATAAGAATGTCTATGCTCCAAGCATGCTCGAATGGCAGGCATGAGGGGTTCAAGCAGTTCTGGTTCTTTGAGCTTGCACAGGAATCGGAGAGTAGAGCCACGGAGGAATTCATTTGGGTGTTGCAGATCCTATCAAAGAAGGCATACAATTGAAAAGCAAGAACAAAAAACCAACTTTGGCTTAGGTTTACACAGGGTCAACATGCTGATATCAAAACTTCATTTCAAATTAAAGACCTGCAGACTGAAGAGGTACCACTACTAACCTTGCGGTAGGCATCACACACAAGGATCATTTCTTGCATGAGCTTCCCATCAGGAGTTGTTTTTGGAACAATCTCCCAGAAAATAAGAAGTAGCTTCTTGATAGTATGATCTTGCAAGGGAAGAACAAAACGAATAATGGTCATCAGCAACCCAGGCAATTTCTCTCCATTCAGGATCATATGTATTGTCTTCTGAAGTGCCTCTGTCTTTGCCTTCACATCCCCTTTTTCTGAAGCAAAAGAATTCAGACATATTTTAATGGATGGACAATGTAGACCAAACATAGTATTATTCTAAACATGTGGAATGCAGTAGCAATTGGGTCTGTTAAAGAAAAAGAATTCTGGCAAGAAGGGATTGAGGTAGACTGGCTCTTCACTCTTTTTCCTTTCCTAATACAAAGAGCAGTGTTAGAATTAGATTCTGCAAAATAAATAAAATATTTTTAAAAGGCATTTAAAAGTTTTTAGCTGCATGATTGTCATGGCAAAAAAATTAAAGCACACTTTAGGGCTAGACCTTGAATCTATTCACTGATGAGAACATTTGTTCAGACCTTTAATCCACATGAGGTCCCAGATATTTTCTATGGGATCTTACCAAGGTCTGTTTTAAGTTGCATCTCATTTGGAGGCTCTGTATCACTTGATGTATTGATCAACGTGTAACAAGGTTGTTCACTCGCCATTATTGTTTCAGATTCCTTGACACTTCACTCACTGCATTCCTGAAAAGCAATGGTAATTCCACATTGATGAGAAGTTCAGAGCAGTCTAACCTGAACAAGACATATGTCTACTAACTGACTTCAGTTCAGCTCGCACCTAGTGAACTAGAGATCTCAAATGAGACCTGAATGCCAACCCTGACCCAAGATCAGTTTGGTTCCATAACAGATAAATGATCTTTTGGTTCACATCAATGTTGCTTCCTTAAACTTTTACTTCCCCCAAAACCAAAGCAAAGGTGCACCATGGAATCATTTATCATGGAGTGATAATCATAACAAAGCTGCTCTTTTGCATTTGATTGAACAATATTAACCCACTTAGTGCCCAAAAACTACATATTGTTGTTTGATCCTTGCACAAAAAGGAGGGAGGGAGGTTATGGGCACTAAGAGAGTTAAACAGAGGTGACAGAAACACAAATGGTGACTAATGATGAGACCCTTCTTCTCAAAGAAAAAGGGAGATATGTTCATAATGCTTATGGTTCATAGGAAGGGTCAAAGATTGGCATCACAGCTTCCAGAGATCTGGCTCTTCTAACATGATGAGCTAGATAATCAAAATGTCTTTAACCATCCTGCACTTGCAGGTAGGATTAATGCATTCCATAATGATTCACAAATTAATTTAGGCCATCTGGAAGACAAACTTTCAGAGTCTTTTGTAACTGCAAGGGATGTATCCTCCTGCTTCCTTTGATGCATCAAAGAAATAGCCATGCACAATGCTAAAGATGATACAGATTCATTTGCAAACCACTCTATCTTCTAGATTCAATGTTAAATATACCTATTTAACCTCAAGTCAGGCTCAAGGGAAAATACAAGGTTTCAAAACTAAGTCAGATGGGTATCTTTCATTACCACCTAGACACATGTACTTTGGCATGTGAACACCATCCATCCATACATGCCATGTTGGACATTTCCTTGTTGGATAGATGATATCACTCAGAAAATGCTCATTACCAAACTCTTTTACACTTGTCCACATACTGTCTCCTAAATACACAATCCTTATTGTTTACATGGTAATGTCATGGAAAGCAGCTGACCTCTGCCTTTAAGATATAGTAATCAGGAATAGCATCTGAAACTTGAGATGAACGCTAAAGTGAATTACAGAGTCAATTGGCTGTCCCAAAGTGAATCACAAGTCATATTATGACCTGATTGCCAAAACCTCCATTAAGAGTCCTTTAAAATCCCATGGGCTCCTTTGGGAAAAAGGAGCTCATCAACTTCAAGTCCCATTTATCTTCCATGAACAAGGTTTCTGCTTTCAAGCCTAAATTTTCCAGTTAAGTCTGATTTCCCAACTTTCCACAATTGTCAAGAATATTAGTTGGATTCCAATCATGATTTGGATTCAGACATCACCAGTCCTCATGCTCTCACATTGGTCAATCCAAGATAGTGCACATGTGTGATTCAATACAACAATCATCACATTATTTCACATTTGTGCCCAGGAATAGCATAATCTTTTACAATCCCAGGTAATGGTCCAACTTTTGGTTTACCTTTTGTATCTTAGCACAATTCTATATTTTCAAAAGAGTGATTTACAGAAAGCCATGTTTTTGCTTCATGGAAGTTTACATGCTAAGTTCAATGCTTAGAATCTATGCTTACATGCTGTTCAATGCTTTGTGTACCCAAACCTGGTCAGGTTTGGATTCAATTCTTCAAGTCTGACTTGGACTCGGCCAGTCAGAAATTGGAACCAATTAAATTTCTGTAAGTTAATCAACTTTCCTATTGTATTATTAAAAAGTTATAGCGAATATAGAAGCGCTATATGTTTCTGGATAGAATTAATCAATCTTCAGTAACAGTAACTTCATTTCATAGGCCAAAGACAGAACCAATTTCTGGATTGAATCAATGGAGTTTTGGCTTAGGCCTTCAAAGAAAGAATTTACAAAGAGGTTGGAGCCTTTAATGCTAGCTCGAAAACGCCCAAAAGCCAATCTGAATTTACTGCACCCTAGGACAATGATAGGCCAAGGCGAAGTTAGCCCTTGCGTAAAATTAGGATGAACGAATGAAATTATGGCTTAGTACTTGCTTTGCAACTGCTTTCCACAACAGCAAATACTTAAGCGGTGCGGGGGTTACTAATACGAAGTTATCAAAACCTATTAGAATTACTAATTGTGATTTTATTGAAGATTTACCCTTGTAACGTTCGCCATAACAAGCCTATGGTATGGATGGAAAATTCACAACTCTAACGACAAGATAAGATGTCAAGGAATTCGAGGAAAAGGAAAAGGAAAATCGACCAAAATAGTTGCAGAAGCCGGGATGTTAGGCCACGTTGGCGTTTGCCCTATAGAAAGAACCATCAGTGGCATGTTCGATTCATCAATGTTGGGGACACAGTTATCGTACAGAATTTATAAATAGACCTAAGACGAACTATGGTAGAACAAAAAGTACTAACAAAAACTCTACCACCCATGTAAAGAAGTTCCTCTTGTGAGGATAAATTTTTTGCTTCATTTTCCAACATAATCTTGTTCACACACGTTCCCCCGGCTAAAGCCATCTGCAGGTTCCCTGTGTAAACGTTGGGAGTAAATGATTGTCGCTCAAATTCGGCTGGGTCAGGGAGCAGGGTCGGCCCTAGCTATTTCAGAGCCCTGTGCAATGAGACCCAACGACCCCCCCCCCCCCCGGGGGAAGGTCAATCCCTAGCGTCCAAAAAGACGCCGAAACGGAAGGCATTTCCACTCTGAGGTAAAACTGCGAGTGGCACCTATTATTGTTTCATTCATTCTGACACGTTTTTGCGCCCCTAGTGAATTTGCCCTCTGTGCGGGGGCTAACATGGCACATGCCTAAGGCCGGCCCTGTGAGGAAGGGTTTCCAATTCCTGTTTTGCCATAGATTTTCGTGCCCCGTAAGGCCAGATGGGTCTATTGTAATCGTAACAGGTGACTCAATCCCTTATGAGGCCTGGCAACTTCTTAACCCCAGCAAGTCGGGCTGGCCTGTGTCTGAATAATACAGTAGTCAGCTTCGACTGTTTCCCTCTGACTCGTAGCAACTGTTGAGCCAGTAGAACTTCATTCAATCTGTGGAAATTGTGCAGGGAGCTTTCCCACTGGCAGGGAACATACTGGGGATGGGGAAGTCGGGCCCCATCTTTCGGATTCGGGGACCCAGAAGTGGATCCAGGATCCACCTCCCGTGACGGGAGGTGGATCACCGGACTCGAAAGTCGTTGTCATCGTTCCTCCGCTTCTTCGAAACTTTCCCAGAAGCTTTTGAGATACTTCTGCTATGTGGTCTGTAGACAGGATTCGTGGAGGCCTTTCGTGCCGACGCCTTCTGCACGCCGAGTTCGTCCATGGCATGTTAGGATGACTGGGTTTCGAAAAGACACATCTGTACATGTCTACAACTGCAGCGGTCGTAGATCCGGGATCGCAAACTCCGCGTCTCGACCGCTACTGGGGCAGACTAGGGGCAGACTCGACGAGGCAACCCCGGTCTCTGGGGAGATCGTCGCATTCGTATTCCCTGTCCTCGATATGTACCCAAAATCTCCATGAAATTAAAAAAATTTTCCGGAAACTTTTCTCGCAACTGATCCTCAGATCCTACCTGGTCCCCATGAGCAGAAAATATAAGCTTATCCATGGATTCAGACACATAATTTTTTTTTATCTCTCGCACAAGATCTCTAGATATATGCAATCGAATGCCACGTATTTTTCGCTTCTGGCGCTCATATGGACTGGAATTGCGAAACTGTTTCTGCGATGACTTCTCATCTAGCCAAGATACAGGCTTCATTCTGGTGTCATTTTAATTGTGAAGTTGGCGTCTTTAAAGTGATACTAGGCAGCATTCTCCAAAGCTGAAGCAAGAAGTTACACTTGATAAAACAATTGGATCATGTTCAGTGGCCAATACCTATACTTGCCACCTCGGGAATTTGTTGTTCCAATATTTCATTCAAAAGTGCTTGGTATGCCATTTCTAACCTATGCCTAATTCGAGATTGGCGCTCAATGGCTCGATGAGATATGAATATTTGACTGCAGCAGTAGTGCCAAAATTCCACTTATTCCAGCAGTTCTTCAGTGACCGACATTTGCACTCGCCCCTCCTCGAGACCCGGAATATAATACGTCGTTGAAAAGTACTTGCTATGCCCTTTCAAACGATGCCAAATCCAAGGTTGGCACTCACTTGCTTCACGCGATATGACCTTTCGACGACAACAACCGTGCACAGGTAGCTGCACCTGGGGGTAATGAGAATGTAGCCCGATGTTATGCCGCTCTGAGAGTGAAATTTTTGCAGAAATTTTAATTTAAAACATTTTATTATTTTCCTAGCAAAGATAATTGCAAGTAATGCAAGTAAGAAATTTTGCAAATTAATTTAAATGAATAATTAGTTATAATTATTTATTTATAAATACAATAGAACGCAAACCATTTTATTGAAATTTTAGGCAATGTTTTGCAAATTTTCGTGCTAGGAAAGGATAAAAATGCTTAAAACAAACAATCAGCAAAAATTTCACTTATAGGACAGATGATTCCCTTGCTCTGGGCTTGGTCAAATTGTCATATCTCATGAAGCAATTGAGAGCCAGTCTTGAATTTGGTATCGTTAGAAAAGGCATGAATTGCACTTTCGAATGAAGTATTATAACTCTGAATTCATGGATGGCGGAGTGCGGATGTCGGTCGCTAAAATCGGACAAATTGTTCGATCGAAGTGAAATTTTGGCACTACTTTGGAACAGTCATATCTGTCTAAAGCGATTGAGTGCCAATCTTGGCAGTTGCACTTGATCAAGTGCAACTTCTAGCTTCAGCTTTGGAGAATGCTGCCTAGTATCACTTTAAAGACGCCAACTTCACAATTAAAGTGACGCCAGGATGAAGCTTGTACCTTAGCTAGATGAAAAGTTACTGCAGAAACAGTTTCACAATGCCAGACAGTATGAGAAATGAAAAATAGGTGACATTCGATTGCATATATCTGGAGATATATGAGATTAACAAAAAAAATTGGTCGAAAATTTGTTCTTTAAATCGATTCCTCTACATGTAAAATGCCTGCTGATTTTCGTCAAAATCCGAGACGGTCGAGCTCACGCTCTGGTCAATTTGGCGAGGAATGACCAAAAAGACACGTTTTGTAGATATGTTGTAGATGTAACCGTATTGTTGATTACGAGATCGAAATCATCCCATCCCATCATTGGGTTAACAAATGTGAAATGACACAACCAAAAGGGTTCCACGCGTGCATCTTCGGAAATAGGGAAAGAAGCAGCTCGTTTTACTTTTTTGTGGAAGTGGTGAGATTGGCGCCTGGAGACCACCGTTGGAATGCCAAGAACGGCCTTGCCAAGTCGACGATTGCCCAAAAGAAACATTGAGTGCGAACAGCAGAAGGAAATCGGGATGGAGAAGTGTCTTTGGAGAGGAAATAGTGACCTCGTCGGCTCTCGTTCGCCGAACGGAATCCGCAGCCCGCGAAGACCTCGAAAGGATGGGACGACGGATGAGGCCAGGAGGAGGCTGCGTCACCTCTCTCCCTCTGGCGGTCAGCGCGCCGCTCTCTGGTGAGGCTTGAGGGTTGAGGGGGTTGGGAGGGTTGGAGAAGGGGTTGGGAGGGGGTGAGGGAGGCCCGCCATCCGCCTTCTCAAATGTTTTCCTTTCTCCGATCCTTGAAATATCATGGCATGGCTGTATCCATTGTCGGTGCTGGGCAGAAAGCAGAGATTTACATTTTTGATGTAGTCTTCTTCCGCGGCTGCTCAATCCAATAAGTATTGGATGCATAATTTCGAATATTGAGCAGACTGTGAAATCTCTCCCTTCGGAAAGAGTACTGGCTTACGAGACGAGAAAAATAAAATGGGGGGGGGGGATGAGCGTGAAAGTGACGGTTTAGTTTATATCTATCGTCCACCCTGAATTTATATTGAAATATATTGAGGTGACCCTGGGTTATTCACGAGATATTCGAAGATAGAGGGCCGCGACGATGGAAAAGAGGGCGACAGGAGATAGAGGTATCCCACTTACACACTTGTCGAATGAATCCGATTTTCGCTCGGAGTGAGAGCATTGTCTCATTCCGAGAAGGATCCTCGTCGCCTTTCGTGATCTGACAAGACAGTGTTGGTTCGTTTCACCGGATCGCGAAACTTTCTCGCCCCCGGAATACTAAAGCGTAGGATCAATGTTAAGGGCCTTGGTTCAAGTGACGTTGAATTTGAATGGATGGGGGAGGGGGGGATCTGCCATCTCTGCCGCTTTCTCCTATTTCCTGCCCGTCTCAGTTCTCCTTTCAGTTTCTCGGTTTAAATCATGCTTCATTATAGCAGAAAAATTTGTTGAATACCTATTGCCTGAGGGCAGTTGCGGCTTGAAAGTGGGAGGGGGGGGGGGGTTCAAATTCACAAAATTAGGAAAAGTGAAATGCTAGGGCCACCGGATCCCCTCGGTCCCGCCGCCCCTGCGCTAACATAGATCGAACGGGGCACCTTCGGCTCGGACGCCGACGGAAGACGGTTCCACGGCTCTACAGAATCGAAATCCCCATCTCGTCGAGGAGCGATTGCAACACGGACGTCACGTAAACCGCATCCACGGAAGACGGACACATCCATGGCGAAAGGCCCCCTCGTTCTCATTGTCTCCGGGAGCCATACATCCGACCCGGGACTTTGGAAAGCCTCTCCTGCCCCACTGGCACATTCCCGGCTCTCCACTGTTCCCCTTCCGGGAATCCTTTCCCCCCTCGCTCTGGAGGCACCGAGGAGACGACGCCTCCGTCGACCAGTCGGTGCCCGACCGTGCTCGCTCTAGGATCTCTCCGCCGGATCACCTACCTCCTTCGTTCCTACCTCGGTGTTTCTCTCGTGGCATCATGGCTGCAGGTCAGTTGGGGAATCGGTGTGCGGCGATCCGATTGTTGACTTGAATCTGTCTTTAATGTGCTTCGTCTCGCGAGTGGCGTACAGTGGCCTCTTTCGACCCGGCGAGCCAGAATGCGAGCAAAATTGCGTTGTTTTAAGTGAACTTAGGAACAAGTTGACAGGATGGGTGGTTATTTCAGCTTGCTCCTCGATTGGCCTCACTTGTCAATGGGGAACATGAAGAATTCTCGTGTGCTATTAGAAGATAGTCAGTTTTTGGGCATCTGTTCGGTTATTGTTTTGATTGTGAACAAAGTCGTCGCCAGTAATTTTCTTCTCGTCTGAGGAGAGCAAAAAGGGAGGAAATCCTGTACCCAATTGCTTAAAAGTCGCGCAGGAACAGAGATCGTTTGAAGGATCTTCAAAGTTCCTATAATAGAACATTTCCCATTGACTTTCACTATAAAAGCCATACTCGATGCCTGCCCTCTTCGGAAAAACTCCCTGCTGTTGCAATCCTAGGAATATTCTGGCGCAGCTTAACCGTCGTCGCTTGCCCGTTCATCGAGGCCACGCACCCGTTCATCCAGGCATTCATTCGCCGCGTTTGCATTCCCGCCCCTTCTCCCTCAGGCAGCTGGAGGAGGTACGCCCTCACCCTACTGGCAGTGCTGCTCCATTTGGCGAGTGCAGCGAACGGCGAGGAGGCGAACGATACGTCGAAGCCGTTCTTCTTCGGGTTCGAAGAGGACGCGCACGAACACAAGCATCAGAATCCATTGAGGAGCCTCTTCGGAGCCTTCACAGCCTCCACCACGACCACGACTCCCCTCCCCACCACTCAATCCACCACTCCCTCACCCCCCACCACCTCCTCCTCCCTCTACTCCCCAGACCGGACCAGCAACCTCCACACCAGCAACCTCCTCTGGAGCCAGCAGGCACACGCACCCAACGTCATCCCGCACTACCCGATGTTGGCGGCGTACCAGCCGGCTTTTTCGCCTCAGTACCCTGTGTACCCCGGCCAAATGCACCTGGGGTACCACCCGCTCCCGCTCTACCCTTTCCCGCTCGTCCCCGAGATGGCAAACCAAACTCGCCAGGACAAGGCTCTCTTTCGCTTCCTCTCCAACTTTTTATCCCGTGAGAAACTGGAACAATTCATTCGGATTTTCGAATTGGTGAAGGCCATCCTCAAGGCCAAGTTGACTATGCGATAAGAAGTTGAAAAGTGAAAAATAATTTTTTTTCGGTTTCTTTACGTCGTTTTCATCAATGAAGCTAGAAAATGAAAGCACGAATTGAAATCAATCCGTACCTTTGTTTATTCTGAACGATCGACAACAATACCACACATAGTATCATTAAACACAAAAGAGATTCAGACGGAAATCGCGATAGAGCAGCACCAACGAACTCGAACTAAAAAAAAAATATAACCTCCGTACAGTGGCCTCTTTCGACCCGGCGAGCCAGAATGCGAGCAAAATTGCGTTGTTTTAAGTGAACTTAGGAACAAGTTGACAGGATGGGTGGTTATTTCAGCTTGCTCCTCGATTGGCCTCACTTGTCAATGGGGAACGTGAAGAATTCTCGTGTGCTATAAGAAGATAGTCAGTTTTGGACATCTGTTCAGTTATTGTTTTGATTGTGAACAAAGATGGCACTCGAGCTAAAAAAAAACTTTCCGTCCTTTTAAAAAAACCCTGGCGACCCTCGTTACAGGCTCGATCTTCGCCAAGCGGGCGACCGCCACCCTGTCGAACAACGACATCGACGGCGTGGTGTCCTTCAGCCAGCTGACGCCCTTCACGAGCGTGGTGGCCGTGGTCACGGTGACCAACCTCAGCCCCAACACCAACTACCGCATCACGGTCAGGCAGAACTACGACACGTCCTTCCTCTGCGGCTTCCAGTATGACATCTTCAATCCCAATCAGGTCGGTTTCTGTCGGTGGGAGTGCTATTCGAGCTCGACTTGCATGGTCTCTTATCGCTCATCTCTTTTTTCTATCCTTTTACTGTGGGTTTTCTTTGCCAGAAGATCCGCCAGAAAATCGTGCTTGTTTGTATGCCTGTGCTCTTTATTGTTAACCAACATTTTAAATATATATATATTTGATTTCTTGCGACCTTGGGACGGGGAGGGGGGCAAGAGTCAGCCTGAGAAAATGGATCAAGAGCTAATTTTAAGCTAATTTATTCTGCGTCAACTAAAATTGAGCCAACTCGCAGAAGTTGACGCGAGATGGAGCAGCAGCTATCCTCTCCACCATCCGCCACCTAATTGTCCCCCATTCCACCAAGATGGGTCCTCTTGATTTCTCCTCCTTTCCCCCTTCGCAGGTGGAATTGGGTGGCGTCGTGGGCGAGGTGCAGACGGACAGTCACGGTTCCATCAACCAGGAAATGCTGTCGGTCACCCCCGACAGAGTGACCCTGTTCGGCTTCCTCTCCATCGTCCTCTCCAGGTCCCTGAGACTCGAGGATCTCAACGGGAACATCGTCTCTTGCGGGCGGGTCTACCCCTCGTGATGCCGTTCGATGATCGCTCTGCCTCGTTTTATTGTTCCTTTTTTTCTTTATTTGATTTCACGTCAAAATGCTGTACGGTCCGTGACCGCGGTCGCACGAACGTCTGTTGTGTTATGCTGTGCATTGTTGGGTTTTTCATTTTCATCCTCGAATAAATTACTTGAGAGGTCGACTACCTGAAACGAGAAATGGAGCAACGCAAAGGGGAGCAAAAAATGAGACAATAACAGTCATATACAGAGAACAATCATCTATCATGGGCGGGGGGGAGCAGAATAAACAGCATGAATCTTGAGTACAAGTGAATCGGAAGGAAAATGCAGTCGTGACGCATAGCTGGGATTCCACCGAGAGCAGCGTGATGGGGGCTTTCCCCTCTCCAATTCAGCGGATCCTCCAATTTCCACGGTGATAGAGTCAGGACTCCCAGAGATAAACTTGGCGATGGGGTATGGACGAAAAGGAAGATGCCAAGCAGGCAGGAGGATGCACTGTAAGGACACGATCCAAGCGCCCTCTCGCGGCTCGCTTTGGTTCGGATGGGCTCGCCGGGGCGTTGTGGTGGGGTGCCAGAGTGGGTGACCGATTCCCAGACGCTCCCACTTTCTTCCTCTTCGCGTTTCACTGCGGAATAGAACTTGTCTTAGGATGGTGGAAGAGAGAAGTTGTAATGGAGCAAGGTTTGAAGATGTCAGAAATGGGTTCAAGTTCTCACGTTTCATCGCATCTACGCCAATGGATCTGTGATGGGGCTTAATTTATCCTTAATTAATTTATTGAATTTCGAAGACATCAGAGCTCAGCTCGGGTATCTCGAAGTCGAGAAGTTCGCCAAAAAATCGCATTTCGAAGAACTTCAGCAGCGTACACAGGATCGGCTCTACTTCCCTCGATCCTCCTGCGTACGCTATTGCATGATGTGAGCTCCGGTACTTTCCTAGAAGTTAAGCTCTGATGAACATTACCGCATAAATTGCCTGCGTATTGAATCACCATAACTAAAATGAACCAAAGTGAAACAATCTCTTCTGCGCTCTTCAAACCGTCTCCCGTTCCAGGATTTCCGCAAGAGGAAGAACGGGATTATAAAGACAATGGCCTTGATATGGTAATAACAAAAGAGCGTACATCCGATCCGGAATCCCAGAGGCTGCCGCAACACCAGAGCGCCCCTCCCCGCCCCCAGAGCTCAACCGCTGGGTCCGACGGATGGCAACCGTGGATGGATGACTCCCCGCCGTTCCCGCCACAGTAGCCTCAGTCGAGCGTGGGCGGCTGGGGGATTCCCTCAGCGCACTCCAGCGTCTTCGGCCTCCTTACTCCGCCTAGAGTAGGGTTACCATATTTCGGACAGCGAATAAGAGAACGCCTAGCAGTAGCAGAAATTTCAAGACGAAGAAAAACGGTATGTCCAGGGGAAAACCGAAGGTAAGGAAACCCTAGCCTAGAGGCTTCTTTCGTCGGTCCCACAGGCCTCAAAATGGGATCGGTTCAAGAGGGGGAAAATGTATTTTGCATACAGGAATAAGTAAGGAAAATTATACCTTCATGACCAGAATTCATTATTGCATAAACAAAATTTCCTCATTCGACCGTTCACAATAGAACGTCATCGACCACAAAATGTAAATTCCAAGAGGTCACAGGGACTCAGAAGCCCCGCCAGGCCTGAAAGGGAAAGATGGGAGATTTTCAGAATGTCGAGATTTCAAACCATGACGCAATTAGTTTACCGAACACATAGCTGGAACCTATAAATTAAAGAAGAAATGAAGTCAAAGAAAAATGAACCAGACCGTGGTAGTTCTTTTTGCGAATGTCATTTGGCGGAATGCCAGGGTGCGTGACAGGCGAGAAGAGCCAAATCGGACGGCGAAAGCGATTGGTGAACCCACCTGCCTCGCGGGATTCCACGAACGAGGTTCAAGGTGTTCAAGGTACAAGCTGCTTCTCCCTACCGTAAATTCCACCGCCTTGCGGGAGTCTTTGGGATGTCCTGGATGGACAATCTGGACACAAAATATTCACCAGAAACCGATGCGTCTCAACTCCGTAGGCAACACGTGAATGAGGATTTTCTTAACTTATTTCTATCACGACACAGGATACCGAAGACACGTGAAATACGCACATTCGAGTATCTGCATGCACGTTTCACGGCGATGCATCTTGATCGATGACACGAGCAGACCGTGGAGCGGGCCCGGACGACCCCGCGGCACGGATGCAAGCACGTCGCTCCATACTCGGCGGGTTCCCGCGGCTCGCCCCCGCGAGTCCGAGCCGCGGAGGGCCCTGGTCAGGGGAGGATCGGGAAGGCTGCCATCCCGTCGCAGTGCGTCGCTCGACTGCGTGGGTCTCGCTTCCTCGCGGATCATGGGAAATTTAATTTCTCAATGCGGGGATGCCGTATGAAGGCAGGCCGGATTGCAAAACCGTCGATTCTTACGAGAATGCAAAATCAAAGGGATTTCTGTCGGCAAGTTACGTGAGCGCCGGTCGTCTTTCGTCTGTGGGACACTTTCACCGTTCATTCCCCTCACGTAGTCCATTATCTAACTGCATTACACCAAAGTCCGTGTTCCGTCTGTTGAATCTTGGAAGCGACTGGATTCCCGCTCTTCAATCGATATGATGGGACCCCGTGATCAGTCGATCCCAAAACGCTGCTCTCATACGAACTACCACGTCATCTAAATCGGCTGTCATTTTTAATTCATGAGATATTGATGTCGATGGAGAGGCCGGCTAACACGTTCCTCCGGTTTTCCTCCAATCCTGGTTCCCCATTTCAACGAAATCCATTTAGTTTTCTTCAGGTTTTTTTGTTGTTTGTTTTTCGTTTTCCGGGAGGTTTCTCTTCTGACGGGTCGGGGAGAGGAAAACCTTTCCTAATTTTCCCAATTTTCTCCTATCTTGTCATTGCTCCATACCCATTACAGGCACTATGCATTGCAATTTTTAATTTCCAGGAAAATGATGATCTGTTGCATCATCAGTGACATTTCACCCACTTCATTCGAATAAAATCACATATGCCTTCCCGTAGCACATGGGGCCATTCCATGCATATTGGATTCGCAATGGGTCAATAACGCACGTGGAGGCCAAGAACCCATCACGGACTCTTCACCTGCCTGAAAGATGAGTTACGGCACTGCGAGTTCTCTCGAGATTTCTCAACATGGGTTGCGAAATGCGAAAGCAGGAATTCCCACAAGAGAATATCATGAAATGCCTCCCGTTTCTGGAGAAAAAAAAAAAAAACCGAGGGAATGAAGAAAAAATACTACCAAGGACATAATTTTTTTTTTATATCGTTCGAGGAATAGATAACGTAACATCACCAGTGCAAGTGCAGTTCATCGAAACCATTTCGATCGATGAAGGCGACAGTGCGAGCGAACGAGAAAATACGAGAAAAACGAGAACTCGAAGAAAGTAACGGACGAATAATGAAAGTGTTGGACGTGATGGCAGGCAACGATGAAGAGTAAGATAAAGTCGAAAATGCATGTTAACGTTCTCCCCAGCAAGAGCGCAAGCAGTCGCATCTCCTCATCAAATTTAATGACGACTGAGGGAATGAGTATCTCTATTGAAGTGAATGCGCCGAGTGCCCTTGCACGAGAATCAATCGGCTTTTCACAGGAGACAGATGTCAAGAGGGAAGGGAAGGAGGAGGGGGGGGGGGGGGGGGGGGGGGGGGGGGGGGGGACCCCCCCCACCCCCGGCCCGCC